>JAXQQM020068288.1:600000-777243 GCA_034641835.2 Pinus albicaulis
AAGAATATGAAAATGAACCCCAAACAAAAAAGAGATAAAATAAAACATGAAAGTGATGCAAATTCAAATGCCACAATTTATGAAGGTCAAATTGCTTAATCTCGACCTTTAATGCTTTAAATTTCATGTTGATAGATAGAGAATAAACATCTACCCAAACTATTTAGTCTTGGCAGATCAGTAGTTAGGTACAGAAAAATAAGGAGTTCAACGGTTTAATCTTAGCCCTTGGAAAAAATAAGGATAGAATTAGTTAGTTTGTTGTTAAAAGAAAAATGAATAAGGGTCTACAAGCTCAAATGCACCCATGTAAATGAAGAAAAAATGTTAGGGTAGCAGATGGGTCGGCAGAAGCAGTTTTCACAAGGCATGGATAGCAGAAAAGTGATCATTTCATTTACTAACTTCCTTTCAAAATCATTCCCCTTGTAAAAATACCCCATCCCCTTCATTTTTACTCTTTCCCATTATTTCACTCTTTTCCCCCTTGTAAAAACCCCTTTTCCTAAGTTAAAATGCACATTTATCCTTGGAAAATTAAAAATCCCTTTATTAATTTCCTTTATTCATAATACCCATAAAAACCCTTATCCTAAGTTTAAATGATTAAATCTTTTTTTCGGGACCCACTGTGTAAATATTCTCTCCCGGGCATAAGTTTTACGTTAGAACTTATTGTATTTAACCCCCCATTAATTTTGTATTAACACTTAACTTTATACATATTTAAATCCCATTAAACCTTTATCCTGTATTTAATTAAATCCTTCATATGTATATCCCGACCTTTATTTTAAACATAAGGTTTAATATTCCCCACATGTTATATATCTCAGACCCACATATTACTATCCTGCCTATTATAATATCCCACTTTTCCTAACCCCATAAATTAATATATTAAACCCCACTTACTATATACTATCTTGCTTACTATACACTGGTCCCACTTACCTTAACCAATTGGTTATATCATATAAACCCCGACCATATCACATATGTAACCAATCATATCCCGAGCCCCACGCCTGTCCAATGACAGCAACTCCATCGCATCCTCCCAACCGTTAGATATATACCGAGAAGATTCGATGGCTCATATTCCTTTTCGCATCCACGAAAGCATGAATTTTAACATACCCCAGACCTTGAAAAATGTGTGGTTTGCGGAGCTCTCCTCCCTGCTACGTGTCGAATTTTCATTTGTTCACATTGCCACAAATAATACCGCCAACCACCTTTGGCCCATGCGAAAACCACTGAGTGGTTTTCTCTTGCCCGATGGGCAAACCACCCTGTCAAATTCAAAATTGACCACACATTCAATGTAATCAATGTTGATTAAAAATGCATATAAATCGCCCAATTGTGCCTTTTTCATCATTTCCATTACAACTTTTTGCAGAAGAAGCATTGTAGACCGAAAAATTAGATGCCGACGTTGTTTTAAACCGACATTCAACCAGAATTCAACCATTCGCTACTACAATTATTGTAGAAAAAGTCATAACATTATAAAGACCTCTAAAGCCTTAGAAAAGCCTTCTGCTACTTCAGAATCCTTCTGCAAAGCAAAATCTGCATTTTTCCCAGGTATTCTTCAAAGAAAAAGTTGGTTTCTTGATCTAAAAAGGAAGTAATTCACCTAATTGAATCATTTAGGAGCCTTTTGCAAACCTAAAGAAAGCCCTGTTACTTCCTAAAGCTCTTTCTGCAAACCATTTTCACAAATTCCAAAGTCCTGAGATTGCTTTTGGACACAGAGATTGATAATTGAAAAATTTGAGACCTCTGCAGACTTGAAGAAAGCCCTCTTGCTTCCCAAATCATTTTTCTGTAAACCCTGGACCTAATCTCACAGGATTCCCAAGGTCTGAGACTATTTTTTATTACAGAAAGTAATAATTGACCAATTTTCTTCTTAAATCCTTCTACAAACTGTTATAATCTGTCAGAAGATTTCCTCAAAGGCTTAAAGTAGTTTTCCTGAGTCAAAAGAGTAAATAATTGTAAAAACAAATAGAAAAAATGGCTTCCAAAGCAGTAGTAACTGTCAATCCTCTACAACCCCCTATTGTAGATGTAGAACACATTCCCTTGGCTGATAGATATTTTAAGATTAATGACACAGTCACTGAATTTAACCTTCTTGAGCTCCACTGCTGGAACCATGAAAAATCCATAGATCAGGCTGATGAAGTTTCTATTTGGGAGTCTAATTTACCAAATTATGTTGTCCCATATACCTTCCAATGTCCAGAAGTAATTAGACTCCTTCAATCTTGCTATTTCCCTAATCAGAGAGCCATAATAAACCCTGAAAAATAAATCCTATTCACTATTACAACTGAGTCCATTAATTAAATGCTCCAAATCCAATCCAGGCCAGATGAAACCTGTTTGTCCATTGAGGCTCTTACACAGTTATATCTAGATCTGGACTTCCCCAAGAGGTTCCAGATATTTCAAACTTCGATGCCTTCATCTGTAGAAATTCCCAAGAAAAACCCTCCTTACCCTTCTGCAAAATTTTCTGAAAGAACCAGACATATCATTAGCATGTTGTCTTTTATTCTTGGTTATTTTACAGATGAGCATGTTGATGTTGCAGTGCTAGTCTTTTTGTCTATTTTCACACATAGTCAACCTCCTGCTACCATTTTTATTTTACCCAATACCTTGTTGATAATATTCATAAACAGTTGGTCAAAATTCCTTCTGAAGGTGTTTTCAAGTATTCTTTAATCCTATTCCACATGTTTTTATACTTTTAGTCTGAGAAAATTTCCATCAACCTTCAGAAGCTTGATGTTGAAGGGAACCCACAGTTAGTCATATTTTGGACTCCTTTAATAAGAAAATACTCCACACAGTCCACCTATACATATTTTACTGATTCTTTCATTCATCCTATAGTCAATATGCTGAACAACAGCATGCAACCCAGAATCAATGAGGAAATTAAGAAGGTCCTACAATTGTCAGAGCATAATAGGATAGGAGATTGGTACTTGTACCAAAACCATACATAGATAAAGGTCTATGGATCAAATATTATTCCATATAGACTGACCAAATACCTCCCAATGAGGTTATTTTCCCTTGAGTACATAAGGCAGATTCTCAATTCTGATGCAATCAATTTCCTAGAAGCTAAAAGGAAGACACAATTCAAGTTAAAAAATCAGGTTGGCCCTTTCATTTGTAACAGCAGAGATGTAGGTCCAGGAGATGAAAAATATTTGTAGGAGTTCAAATTCAGTAAGAGTTTTTTGTGGTACTATGATCCCCTAGGAGTAATAAGTAAATTGAGAGTTAAATGAAAACTAACTACTTATGTACATGAGAAGAAACCAAATATTGAAAAATTCTCCAATCAGTGTGAATGGTTGGAGAACACCTTGATAGAGGCAGATAAACAAGGTGATACTAGTCAAACCTTGCAGACTCCAACCCAAGAAGATAAAAGCTCAAAGAGAAACAGAGAGGAAGGATCATACATTGCAGAGACAACCACATAAACCAAATTTAAATTGATGTAGAATAAGAATCCTAAATTAAATCCTATCAATGAAGAAGTGGAAACAATAGAAGTGATTGACACAGAGACAACAGAAAAGGAAAATGCACCTCCTACAGTGATTGATTAAGAACATCAGCCTTCAACTTCTAAAACTCAGCTTATTCAGAAGCAACACAGTGTTGAAATGTCCTCTTCTAGCAACAGAGAACGAAATTGACATTATGCAGAAATACAGAGAGATAAAAATGAGAAATGAAGCTTTGAAGACAGAAACATATAACCAGTATTGGAAATAGTCACCTAGTGACAAAACCAGATTGCTTTATGCTTTTGACTACAAAACTAGAAAGATGCAGATGACATTCCTGCAGCCTAAAGTAAAGCATCCCAAAACACCAACAGATTATAAAAATTCATCATATGAAGTTCAAGCAGATGACCTTCATCCCATTGATCAGATGTAATTTCACAAACAGACTGGTGAAATGATTTATTCCACAATGAAAAATAAATCCATGAGTGTGTAGAAGCTTCAAAACACTCTTACAAACATCAGAGACCAATTCAAATTAGAAAAAGCATCCGCACAGGAAAAGGATAATAGAATCAAATCATTGGAAGATCTGGTTATTGAAGTAGGATTTGATCCTAGTAATGTCAAAGTTGCAGATCAGCTAATTAAAAAGAAAAATGCAGACATTGTTGCATTAAAGAAGAAAATTAAGCTGCCTCCTACATAACATCCTCAAGCAAAGGAAGTGTTACAGGATACAAATCAAAAAGATGAGATGATGAGTCTCATTCTACAGTTGACTGCCCAGATAAAGGAAATGGAGAATGAAATGGAAAAGTTGGTCTAGGAGAAAAAGGACAAAGAAGAATAAGTTCCAGTCACAGTCATTCCTGTAGTCACCACAGCTGTGCCTTCTACACTAGTATAATCATTGGCTCCTACAGTCCCAATGACTACAACACTTCCAGTCACTTCATCAAAAACTTCAGCAACAGAGTCTTCAACAACAGCAACACAACCTACATATGAGGCAAGTAAACTAGTAAAAGATATGCAAGACATGTCTATCCAGAATAATGAAATTAATAGACTTCAAGAACAACTTAAATGTCTAGAGGTTGCAAAGAAACTTGCTGATATTGTGCACAATAATGAAGAATGGAATGCAAAAAGGTTGAATGAGCAATTGAAGAAGTTAGAGAAAGATCTAACACTAAAAGAACCCATGGCACAAGTCAGGAAACAACTATGGGCCAATATCATTGAATATGTCAGTGATACTTGGCCATCCATACAAGTTATCTATGAATAGAAAGACTTAGTCAAATTAGAAAGAGAATCTATCCAGAAGATAAAAAAAGAGCTTGGCAAGAAACCTGAAGAACCTCTTGAAATCATCAAATTTGTTAATTCTAAGAACATGCAAGAGATAGAAGAAATTGGAATTAATGACAGAACAAAAAATCATCCTAGAAGTTAGGAAGGTTATTTCTAAAAATAATTTGATGATACAACTAGAAGATAAATGCCAGAATATGGAGAATTCCATCACAAGGTTCATGATGAAGTTTGACATTCTCAAACAAAAGGGCATTCCAAATCCATTATTTATTCATGAAAAACTAATGAAACATGATGATTATGACAAGAAAATGAGAGAAGTTGCCAAGGATCAGGCTAATATTCCTACTTCACAAGGAATTCCAAGAGGGAAAGTTCTTTACAAAGGCTTTGAGAACCTTTTTTACCCGCAACATGAGTTAAAACACTTATTTGTTAACAAGCCTGCATTCCCAAAGTATACTGAAGCAGATGCAATACTCAGGAGGATGATGAAGATAAAATTTCCAGAGGTAGAATTTTGGGAGAAAATGATAGATTTACTGTGAAATTAATTTGCAGTAAAAAAAATTTGCATTAAGAACAAAGCAGTAATGTCCTTGCAGTGAAAATAAGACAGTGAACAGTGAAAAGAGACAGTCAAAGAGTATCAGATAAAAGATATGGTTGAAAGTCAAAGCAAAAATTACAGAGAAAAGTTTAAAGTGTATCAGTTTAAAGTCATAGTCAAAACAGAGATGAAAGCTAGCAGCGTAGAGGACACTCCAATGCCTAACAAGAAGCCTTCGTTGAGCAACAATCAAGAGAAAAACCAGTAGCAGAATATCAACAATTCAATAGCAAATCAATAAAAGCAGGGACAACTTGCATTAGTTAGAAAGCTGTCACTATCTTCTTGCATGAAGATATTTATTTTTCCATGAATAATTCCTAATTTTGTGTTAGGATATTTTGTAAGATTTTTTATATAAATACTCATTTTGAAGTATTGAGGGTGGATGAATTGCTGAACATTTCTATAGTTGTACTATTCTGAACGTAAGGGTGATTGTACCAATTTTAAGTTAGCGGACTAGATTAAAGTAGTAAAGCAACATATTACAAGATTCATGTGTTGGGCCACTTTAGTGAAGTATTTTCACTTGTTATTTGTCAATTTCTTATGTTTTTCACATGCTCATATGTTTTCTTAAATCTAAATGACATATCAGGAATGTTATTTTAGAATATGTTTAATTACACTATGTCTTGAAATGTTTATCATTTACATGTTTTCCATTGATATCCAGATTAGGGAATTCTTAATTGCTCCCTAATTTCGATTGACCTCTACATTTTCACTCATTATCTGGATTTGAAAACCCTTAATTTCTTTCTTATCCCGATTGAAACTATTTTCACCATCAGCCTTGAATATCTGAAGTAACTCATCTATCTTTCTCTGTAAACATTTCCCTTTAGACCTTGATCCTGATCTGACTGCTTGACACATTGACTCCATTAGCCCAATGGAATACAAACCTACATCTATCCATCTGAGTCAGTGATTTCACCACCAAACCAAATCAAAATCAAAATCCCAAGTAATCCTACATAACTAGCTTAAAATCAACTAAAATCAACAAAGATAAATCATATAGAGAGAGACCTCTCTGAGCATTAGGAAGGCTAGATCCTAAGGCTTAAAATTATATTTGTGGTTACCTTTAATTTTCTTTAAACCAAAAAATATAAACAACCCTTGAGAATTATTGGAGTGATAACATTCTGGCGACTCCACTGTGGAACTAACCAGTCCTCAGTGTTTTAAATTAATCTTAAAGGAAATTATTTTACTTACATTTTCACCTTAAGATTGTTTTAAAGTGTTGTTGAGTAAATTTTTCATAAAAAACTGAAATTCTGGCTTCCAGAAGAATCTACTATACCAGGTCTAATACAGATCCCGAACCTGCTGTCATAGTAGATAATCCTGACATAATTGTAAAGAAAAACAGAAAGGTAGAAAGTTTAGGTAATAAAAATTCATTGATCAGAGAAAATTCTCTTCCCAATAAATTATCAAGTTTACAATACATTGAATTTGATTTAAATTTTGAGCAATCATTGTTCAAAACTAAATCAGAAAGTGACATACATAATAGTGTAATAGATCTTGATTTCATTTCATTCATTGAAAGTAAGAAGGAAACTGTTTCACTTAATTCAGATGAAAAAGTTCTAGAAATTTATGATAAACTTGATGCTTTGAATGTAACTTTGCTTAAAGAAATTGATGAAGCTTATTTTCAACATTCAGCTGCGTTGAATGCTTTATATGCCTATACCCCTAAGCCTTCTACCAGTCATTTAGATATCGGTCATTTAGAATCTATAGGTTCATCCTTTTTTACTACCACCTCATCCATTACATCCACCACACTTCATTCCACAGATTCATTTTTTCCCAAGCTTCCATTTCAACCTATAATTTTATTTCCATCTCCCACCACCTCAAGTTCATCCCCGAGTATTTCTACTGCATTTTCTAGTACTTCATTCTCATTTCCAAGCACTTCAATCAACATCCCAACTACATCTTCTAATATCCCAACTTCATCAACAAGTACGTCAACCTCATCACTAAGTTCTTCAAACTTACCTCCTAGCCAAATTAGAATCCAAGCCATGGCTACCAGATATGCCCCATTGGTCCTACATGCCAAATTCCTGAGATTGCTTTTGGACACAGAGATTGATAATTGAAAAATTTGAGACCTCTCCAGACCTGAAGAAAGCCCTCTTGCTTCCCAAATCATTTTTTCTATAAACCCTGGACCTAATATCACAGGATTCCCAAATTCTGAGACTGTTTTTTATTACAGAAAGTAATAATTGACCAATTCTCTTCTTAAATCCTTCTGCAAACCATTATAATCTGTCAGAAGTTTTCTTCAAAGGCTTAAAGCAGTTTTCGTGAGTCAAAAGAGTAAATAATTGTAAAAACAAATAGAAACAATGGCTTCAAAAGCAGTAGTAACTATAAATCCTCTACAACCCCCTATTGTAGATGTAGAACACATTCCCTTGGCTGATAGAGATTTTAAGATTAATGGCATAGTCACTAAATTTAACCTTCTTGAGCTCCACTGCTGGAGCCATGAAAAATCCATAGATCAAGTTGTTGAAGTTTCTATTTGGGAGTCTAATTTACCAAAGTATGTTGTCCCATAGACCTTCCAATGTCCAGAATTAATTAGACTCCGTCAATCCTGCTATTTCCCTAATCAAAGAGCCATAATAAACCCTGAAAAATAAATCTTGTTCACTATTACAGCTGAGTCCATTAATTAAATGCTCCAAATCCAATCCAGGCCAGATGAAACCCGTTTCTCCATTGAGGCTCTTACACAGTTATATCTAGATCTGGACTTCCACAAGAGGTTCCAGATATTTCAAAATTTGATGCCTTCATCTGTAGAAATTCCCAAGAAAAACCCTCCTTACCATTTTGCAAAATTTTCTGAAAGAACAAGACATATCATTAGCATGTTGTCTTTTATTCTTGGTTATTTTACAGATTAGCATGTTGATGTTGCAGTGCTAGTTTTTTTTTTCTATTTTCACACATGGTAAACCTCCTACTACCATTTTTAATTTTACCCAATACCTTGCTGATAATATTCATAAAAAGTTGGTCAAAATTCCTTCTGAAGGTGTTTTCAAGTATTCTTCAATCCTATTCCATATGTTTTTATACTTTCAGTTTGAGAAAATTGCCATCAACCTTTAGAAGCTTGATGTTGAAGGGAACCCATAGTCAGTCATATTTTGGACTCCTTTAATAATAAAAGACTCCACATAGTCCACCTATACATATTTTACTGATTCTTTCATTCATCCTATAATCAATATGCTGAAGAACAACATGCAACCCAGAATCAATGAGGAAATTAAGAAGGTCCTACAATTTTCAGAGCATAATAGGATAGGAGATTGGTACTTGTACCAAAACCATACATAGATAAGGGCCTATGGATCAAATCTTATTCCATATAGACTGAACAAATACCTCCATGAGGTTATTTTTCCTTGAGTACATAAGGCATATTCTCAATTCTGATGCAATCAATTTTCTGGAAGCTAAAAAGAAGACACAATTCAAGTTAAAAAATCATGGTGACCCTTTCATTTGTAACAGCAGAGATGTAGGTCCAGGAGATGAAAAATATTTGCAGGAGATCAAATTCAGTAAGATTTTTCTGTGGTACTATGATCCCCTAGGATTAATAAGTAAATAGAGAGTTAAATGCAAACTAAATCCTTATGTACATGAGAAGAAACTAGAGATTGAAAAATTCTCTAATCAGTCTGAATGGTTGGAGAACACCTTGACAGAGGTAGATAAACAACGTGATACGAGTCAAACCTTGCAGACTCCAACCCAAGAAGATAAAAGATCAAAGAGAACCAGAGAGGAAGGATCATACATTGCAGAGACAACCACTAAAACCAAATTTAAATTGATGTAGAAGAAGAATCCTAAATTAAATCCTATCAATGAAGAAGTGGAAACAATAGAAGTGATTGACACAGAGACAGCAGAAAAGGAAAATGCACCTCCTACAGTGATTGATGAAGAACATCAGCCTTAAACTTCTAAAACTTAGCTTATTCAGAAGCAACACAGTGTTGACATGTCCTCTAATAGCAACAGAGAACAAAATTGACATTATGCAGAAATATAGAGAGATAAACATGAGAAATGAAGCTTTGAAGACAAAAACATATAACCAGTATTGGAAATAGTCACCCAGTGACCAAACCAGATTGCTTTATGCTTTTGACTATAAAACTAGAAAGATGCAGATGACATTCTTGCAGCCTAAAGTCAAGCCTCCCAAAACACCAACAGATTATAAAAAGTCATCATATGAAGTTCAAGCAGATGACCTTCATCCCATTGATCAGATATAATTTCACAAACAGACTGGTGAAATGATTTATACCACAATGACAAATAAAGCCATGAGTGTGCATAAGCTTCAAAACACTCTTACAAACATCAGAGATCAATTCAAATTAGAAAAATAATTCTCACAGGAAAAGGATAATAGAATCAAATCACTGGACGATCTGGTTATTGAAGTAGGATTTGATCCTAGTAATGTCAAAGTTGCAAATCAGCTGATTAAGAAGAAAAATGCAGACATTGTTGCATTAAAGAAGAAAATTAAGCTGCCTCCTACATAACATCCTCAAGAAAAGGAAGTGTTACAGGATACATATCAGAAATATGAGATGATGAGTTTCATTCTACAGTTGACTGCTCAGATGAAGGAAATGGAGAATGAAATGGAAAAGTTGGTCTAGGAGAAAAAGGACAAAGAAAAAGAAGTTCCAATCACAGTCATTCCTGTAGTCACCACAGATGTGCCTTCTACACTAGCAGAATCATTGGATCCTACAGTCCCAATGACTACAACACTTCCAGTCACTTCATCAATAACTTCAGCAACAGAGTCTTCAACAACAGCAACATAACCTACAGATGAGGCAAGTAACCTTAAATGTCTGGAGGTTGCGAAGAAACGTGTTCATATTATGCACAAGAATGAAGAACATAATGCAAAAAGGTTGAATGAGCAATTGAAGAAGTTAGAGAAAGATATAACACTAAAAGAACCCATGGCACAAGTCAGGAAACAACTATGGGCCAATATTATTGAATCTATCAATGATACTTTGCCATCCATACAGGTTATCTATGAATAGAAAGACTTAGTCAAATCAGAAAGAGAAGCTATCCAGAAGATCAAAAAAGAGCTTAGCAAGAAACCTGAAGAAGCTCTTGAAATCATCACATTTTTTAATTCTAAGAACATGCAAGAGCTAGAAGAAATTGGAATTAATGACAGAACAAAAATCATCCTAGAAGTTAGGAAGGTTATTTCTAAAAATAATTTGATGATACAACTAGAAGATAAATGCCAGAATATGGACAATTCCATCACAAGGTTCATGATGAAGTTTGACATTCTCAAACAAAAAGGCATTCCAAATCCACTAGTTATTCATGACACACTAATGAAACATGATGATTATGACAATAAAATGAGAGAAGTTGCCAAGGATCAGGCTAATCTTCCTACTTCACAAGGAATTCCAAGAGGGAAAGTTCTTTACAAAGGCTTTGAGAACCTTTTTTACCTGCAACATGAGTTAAAACACTTATTTGTTAACAAGCCTACATTCTCAAAGTATACTGAAGCAGATGAAATATTCAGGAGGATGATGAAGATAAAATTTCCAGACGCAGAATTTTGGGAGAAAATGACTGATTTACTCTTAAATCAGTTTGCAGTAAAAATAGTTTGCATTAAGAAAAAAGCAGTAACATCCTTGCAGTGAAAACAAGACAGTGAATAGTGAAAAGAGATAGTCAAAGAGTATCAGATAAAAGATATGGTTGAAAGTCAAAACAAAAATTACAGAGCAAAGTTTAAAGTGTATTAGTTTAAAGTCAAAGTCAAAACAGAGATGAAAGCTACCAGCGTAGAGGACACTCCATTGCCTAACAAGCAGCCTTCGTTGAGCAACAATCAAGAGACAAATCAGCAACAAAATATCAACAATTGAATAGCAAATCAATAAAAGCAGGGACAACTTGCATTAGTTAGAAAGCTGTCACTATCTTCTTGCATGAAGTTATTTCTTTTTCCATGAATAATTCCTAAGTTTGTGTTAGGATATTTTGTAAGAGTTTTTGTATAAATACTTCTCATTTTCAAGTATTGAGGGTGGATGAATTACTGAACATTTCTATAGTTGTACTATTCTGAATGTAAGGGTGATTGTACCAATTTTAAGTTAGCAGACTAGATTAAAGCAGAAAAGCATCATATTACAAGATTCATGTGTTGGGCCACTTTAGTGAAGTATTTTCACTTGTTATTTGTCAATTTCTTATGTTTTTCACATGCTCATATTTTTGCTTAAATCTAAATGACATATCAAGAATGTTGTTTCAGAATATGTTTAATTACACTATGTCTTGAAATGTTTATCATTTACATGTTTTCCACTGATATCAAGACTATGGAATTCTTAATTGCTCCCTAATTTCGATTAACCTCTACATTTTCACTCATTATCCGAATTTGAAAACCCTTAATTGCTTTCTTATCCCAATTGAAACCATTTTCACCATCATCCTTGAATATCTGAAGTAACTCAGCTATCTTGCCCTGTAAACATTTCCCTTTCGACCTTGATCTTGATCTGACTGCTTGACACATTGACTCCATTAGCCCAATGGAATACAAACCTACATCTATCCATCTGAGTAAGTGATTTCACCACCAAACCAAATTAAAATCAAAATCCCAAGTAATCCTACATAACTAGCCTAAAATCAACTAAAATCAACAAAGATAAATCCTATAGAGAGAGACCTCTCTGAGCATTGGAAGGCTAGATCCTAAGGCTTAAAAGTAGATTTGTGGTTACCTCTAATATTCTTTAAACCAAAAAATATAAACAACCCTTGAGAATTATTGGAGTGATAAAATTCTGGCGACTACACTGTGGAACTAACCAGTCCTCAGTGTTTTAAATTAATCTTAAAGGAAATTATTTTACTTACATTTTCACCTTAAGATTGTTTTAAAGGGTTTTTGAGTAAATTTTTCATAAAAAACTGAAATTTTGGCTTCCAAAAGAATCTACTATACCAGGTCTAATCCAGATCCAAAACCTGTTGTCATAGTAGTAAATCCTGACATAATTGTAAAGAAAAACAAAAAAGTAGAAAATTTAGGTAATAACAATTCATTGATCAGAGCAAATTCTCTTCCCAATAAATTATCAAGTTTACAATACATTGAATTTGATTTAAATTTTGAGCAATCATTGTTTAAAACTAAAACAAAAAGTGACATACATAATAGTGTAATAGATCTTGATTTCATTTCATTCATTGAAAGTAAGAAGGAAATTGTTTCACTTAATTCAAATAAAAAATTTCTAGAAGTTTATGATAAATTTGATGCTTTGAATGTAACTTTTCTTAAATAAATTGATGAAGCTTATTTTCAACATTCAGCTGCATTGAATGCTTTGTCTGCCTATACCCCTAATCCATCTACCAGTCATTTAGATATCACTCATTTAGAATCTATAGGTTCATCCTTGTTTACTACCACCTCATACATTACATCCACCACACTTCATTCCATAGATTCATTTTTTCCCAAGCTTCCATTTCAACCTAGAATTTTATTTCCATCTCCCACCACCTCAAGTTCACCCCCTATTATTTCTACTACTTTTTCTAGTACTTCATTCTCATTTCCAAGCACTTCAATCAACATCCCAACTACATCTTCTAATATCCCAACTTCATCAGCAAGCACATCAACCTCATCACCAAGTTCTTCAAACTTACCTCCTAGCCAAGTTAGAATCCAAGCCATGGCTGCCAGATATGCCCCATTGGTCCTACAAGCCCCTGTAAATGTCATGCCCCAGGATTATCAAAGAAAAATCCCTCCACTTGATGGAACCACTCATTACACTTCCCATCAACATGTTAATAAAATGATAGATTACTTCGAACTACATGAACTAGATGATGCTGATGTTCAAATGAGACTTTTTGCTCAGAATTTGGCTGGTTATGTTAAGAAGTGGTTTAAAGGTTTTCCTGCTGGTATTATTTCTAATTTCGCTGCTTTCCATAGGATGTTTCTTAATAGATGGGAGAAAAATAAGAATCCATTAAAAATTTTGTCTGAATTTGAAAACATAAAAAGAGCACCAAATGAAACAATTCAAGATTACTATACAAGATATAACAGTATTTACAATGCAATCCCTGCCAATCTTAAACCTCATCTAGACTCTGCCTTACAAATGGATTTGATACAAATATGGCTTACCAACTGAGAGAGAGAAACCCAAAAACCTTAGAGCAGATGGAAAGTAATGTTGTAAGTGTATAAACAAACCTGTTAGGCAATAAAGCTATATTGAGAAATGAAAGGAGAGTCAGAATAAAAGCGGAAACATCAACCCCAGATCTTAAAATAGTTATCTTGCAAAAACATTAGAAATAATGATGGATATATTATATAATATGGAAAGGAAGCCACAGTGGGATAACCAACAACAAGGACCTCAAATAAGAAATCCCAATTTCAGGAAAAACGCCAACACTGATAAGTCTAGAGAATCAACACCTAATCAAATAATAAGACCACCTTTCCAAGAGAAATATGCTGAAATTTCTCACCAAAACGAAGATGATGAAGACACTCAGATAAATCTAATGGGAATTAATGATGATAACACCTTTTTTCTTACACAAGAAGAACAGGAGTTATATGAATTACAACAATTACAATTAGAATCTGGTGAGTCTTTCGATTATAAACAAGGTTATGATTTTGCAATCAATGAAGTTCATAAGCAATATAACCTTAGGAGTAAGAAAAATTTAGAAGCCCTTGCTAGGAAATTTGCCCAAACTCAAACAAAGAAAATTGCAGAGGATCCTACAACTAAAGTTCTACAAATACTTCCTAGGGAAACCCAACAAAACTTTAATTCAAAACAGAAAATTTCAAGTCCCAAAATTGCACCTAGTCCTAAAATTGTTGACATTACAGATGTTATTGTTCAAACATCAAAATATCCTCAAAAATCTGATGCTGCTGTTAGACTCTTATACCAATAGGTGTCATTTTTCATGATTGTCTTGATTGAACTATGCAATATGTTCAAACCTTTTTCTTGTGCAAAGGTGTTCCATATTCTTAAAAATCAAAAAATCAAAAAATTTTAAAAAATGTAAAGAGGGTATACCCTAAAAGAAAAATCAAAGGGTAAAAAGAATAAAATGGTCAAAAAAGTGAAAGAAATGAACCCCAAACAAAAATAGACCAGGAAAGTGTGTAAGTCTAAATGCCACTACTTTTTGCTCTGATGTAATAAACAAAATTGTGTACAGCTTGTCAAATTTTTGCCACAATTCATGAAGAGTCAAACTGTTTAAACTTGACTCATTCATTTTTCAATTTCGTGTTGTAGAATAGAGAATAAATATCTAGCCAAACTGTTTAATCTTGGCAGATAAGTAGATAGGTAGAGTTAATAAAAGGTGCTCAACAGTTTAATCTGAGCCCTTGGATGTAATAAGTGTAGACTTAGATAGGTTTGCCATGTAAAAGAAAAGAAGATTGATAAGGGTTTGCCAGTCTAAGTGCACCCTAATAAAGAAGAGAAAATGGTAGAGTAAAGTAGATAGGGTAGGTAGATGGTGTTGCAAAGTTTCATGTGATGAATGATGGTGCTAAATATGTTTAATCCTTTACTTTCATCACCAAGTGCAGAGAACACTACATTGGCAGAATTTCAGAGTAAAGAAAAGTCAAAATCATTAACTTCCCCTCTCACTTTTTCCCTAACAATTTTACTAATTTCCCCCAAAGTGCTAAGGAATTTGAAGATTAAAGGGGCTCAAGGCATTTCCTTGACTTTTGGAGGGACCGGACCCTCGGCCTAATGATCAAAAAGACCTAAGTACTTGAAGTTATTTATAATCATTCCCTTTTAATCTTTTCCTAAGTAAAATTCTATTTTACTTAGGAAAATCATGCAAATTTCCATAATAAGTCCCTCAAAATTACTTACTATTCAAAGTCTAAGTGTTGAAGTTGATATGATGCAATTTGCTTCAGAAATCTTCACTTTCTTAGTTGTGTAAAGTATTTTGAGTTTTCCATGTTCCTTTGTCATATTAACATTTAATTTTAATTATTAAATCCTTATACAAATTACCTTTTCCTATATATATAACTCCTCCAATGTAATATCCCAAAAAAACCTTTGTATTATACGTTTTAGCCAAAGTATTTAAACCCATATGATGAAATCAAATACCCACATTATAAAATCCCTTTGGCTAAAAACATATCCTTATAAACTATCCCCGCCCCCTATGGTTAATAAATTTCATTAATTTATTACCATATAATAAAAAATATTTGAAAAAGGGTTTAAACATATATTTTTATGTTTTAAACGAAAAAACAAATAAAACCCAAGTCTCCGTAACCCCGACCCTTCATGAAACCAAAGGGATTAATTAATCACTTGGGTTAATTAATAACCTCCCCCTCCGCCAATCAAAATATTCTCAGAATGATTAACTCATAATAAAACACGTTGGGCCCGCGCATTAACTTCCCCGCCACTTCCCTTTTGGACCACCGTTCGATCCTTCCATTCGAGATCTACGGCCCATAAACATTCTGCTGCCCATCCCTTGTCCGACAATTAACGTGTGAAATGGGAGCGGTTTCCAAATAGTGTCCCTACCACGTGTCATTCAACCAATGGAATCGCTGCCAAGTCGCGGAAAACCGCCTGCTCCCAAAAGCGGTGCGGAATTTACCGCTTACCGCCCATTTCCCGTGACGTGTCATGTCGTACGCTAGTGACGTCATCCTCAAAAAATAATAAAAAATTCCTTTGAATTTCCAAATAAAACAAATTTCATGCATTTTTTCCTCATTCTGTATGTTGAAAGCGATTGCGCCCTCCACACTAAAAATTTGAAAATCGACTGTTAAACTGCCATTAACAGAATTTACTGAAGACCCCCATCATTCCAGTATTCAAGCGTCCATCCGTCGTTCATCAGTACCTGTTAAACACGGTTTTCCTTCTGAAAACAGGTATTTACATCATTTCCCGTTTCAAACTCTGTGAAATCATGTCGTTCGTTTAAAATTATATACCAAAGAACTGTTACAGAGTCTTTTGAGTCTTCCATTTCCTCAGAATTTCAATTGCATCCACAGAAAGCTGTAAATTTCATCTTCAAAACTGAAATTGTGCCTGTTTCCGTGAAAACCCCTGAAATTTCCACTTTGAATACACAAGAACCAAAATGGAAGTTCCTTTGGCCCTGAATGTAGCCCCATTGAAGGCCCCCCACAGAGAATTGGAATATTTGCCATTAGTGGATGAAGATTCTCAGATTAAAGACTTAGGTTTCAGTGAAAATCCCCTTCGAATTTATTGTGGCTGCAGAGACGATTATTTGAAAGGCTTGGATATTATTGGATTGTGGGAATCAAATCTCCCAAGATACCTTTTACCCTCAGTCCATATCTTTCCTGAAATTATCCATTATTGCCATGCTAATTATGATCCAATTCAGAGAGCAGTTTTGTCCCCAGACCAGAAAGTCCTTTTTCATATTACTGCTCAATCTATCAATGATATGCTTCAGTTTGAACCTGGTCAAAACCTCACTCCCTTTCTCATTGGAGAATTGCTTGAAAAATCTACCCAGTTTTCCCCTGAAGAGTTAAAATGCATTTGTCAGACTTTCATGTTACCTGAACATCAGCCCAAGGGCCCACCTTCCTATGGTTGTTCCTTTTTTACTGAATTGGGCCAGTTTATTCTGAATATGATTTCTTCTATCATGGGCTTTAATACTAGTGAGTATGTTGATGAATTAACCCTAGTATTATTATCTATCTTCACTCCTGGACAACCTCCTGCTGTCAGATATGACTTTGCATCTTACATAGCCAGCAAAATCCATGACCAATTCATGAGATTGGAAAATGAGAAAGTCTTCAAATATTCCTCTGTTATCTATCACCTCATGATATTTTATGATCCAGGTGGATATCGGTGGCCTCCCACCTATTCCATTTGGACCCGCAGCGTCGATTCTTTCAGTTTTTCAGCTTCAGCACAGCGTACTATTTATAGCAGGTTTTCGGGTCCTGCACACCCCGAGCCGTTTTGGGGCATTAATAATCTAGGTGGATATTGGTGGCCACCCATCGAGTCCATTTGAACCCCCACCGTCAGTTATTTCAGTTTGTAAGTTTCGGCACAGCTTACTATTTTTCGCAGTTTTTCGGGTCTTAAACTTCCGGAGCCGTTTTGAGGCCCTAAACGACGATTTTTGGGAAAACGGAGAGCAACATGGGTCCATGGTGGACCCATGTTGCTTGTTCAAAATTTGTACTCCTCGGACAGATCTTTCTAACGAACTATTGAGGGCATCAAACGGAGATCGGATGCCAAAGTTACATCCCCGGGAAGTTGAACCACCAATTTACCCAAACGGGGCCCACAGTTTTGGCGCTTCATCTCCTACGGTTAGGGTTTTGGACGTTTCGGATTCTACATTGTTTCTCAACAATAAATAGACCCTCGAGCCTCATTGTAATACAGTTTTAGGGGGCTGGGAGCCGATACATCTCTTCTCAGAGATAAGCGCTACCAGTACCCTAGCTCGCCACATCTCCATCATGTCTGCATTGTAACACAGTTCAGGGGCTGGTAGCCGCCACATCTCTTCTCGGGGATATGCTGCCAGTACCCGAGCTCATATATTTCCATTATGTCTGTAATAGGCCTGCGAGCCTCAATGTAACACAGTTTAGAGGCCTGCGTACGCTACATCTCTTCTCAGAGATACGCTACCAGCGCCCTAGCTTAATTCCATTATGCTTGTAAGCTTATTGCAGTCATTCTTTTATTAATAAAATGAAGCATTATTTCCCGGCATCTCTCGTATCTATGGTTATATCTGTATTCGTTTGCGTTCCCGCATAAAACTAGATCGTCGCGGGTATCGGGATGGTCCTCTCTTCTCCCCGTTTTTCTTCATGTCCCCAACGTCGTGTATAAGGAGTTCAACCTCGCAACCCCGACGACCCCCCATGGCGGAAGGAAAGAAAGATGAGGGAGTAGGAGATCCTGTCAAAATCTTGCTCGAGGATGCCCTCGAGAAACAGAGGAATGTGATGATGGACAATTTTTTTTTTCAGATCCTTCAATGGCTGCCCACCGGTGGCACATCTACATCCAGCACGTCTGCCAACAGGTCCGCGACATCCTGGAAAAATGCAACACCAAGTTCAGCAAAATCCCCCCCCCGCATGGAGGAACTTAACGCAATGGAGACCATTACTTCCTAAGGAGGGAGGAATGATCCAGGTGGATATAGGTGGCCTCCCACCTATTCCATTTGGACCCGCAACATCAATTCTTTTAGTTTTTCAGCTTCAACACGGCTTACTATTTATAGCAGGTTTTCGGGTCCTGCACACCCGGAGCCGTTTTGGGGCATTAATAATCCAGGTGGATATTGGTGGCCACCCACCTATTCCATTTGAACCCCCACCATTAGTTCTTTCAGTTTTCAAGTTGCAACAAAGCTTACTATTTTTAGTAGTTTTCCGGGTCCTGAAATTCCGGAGCCATTTTGAGGCCCTAAACGACGATTTTTGGGAAAATGTAGAGCAACATTGTTCCATGGACCATCTTTCTCATTCAAAATTTGTACTCCTCGGACAGATATTTCTAACGAGCTGTTGAGCGCATCAAACGGAGATCGGATGCCAAAGTTACGTCCTCGGGAAGTTGAACCACCAATTTACCCAAACAGAGCCCATAGTTTTGGCACTTCATCTCCTAGGGTTGGGTTTTTGGAAGTTTAGAGTTCTCCATTGTTTCTCAATAATAAATAGGCCCTCGAGCCTCATTGTAATACGCTTAGGGGGCTGGAGCCGACATATCTCTTCTCGCAGATAAGCGCCACCAGCGTACCCTACCGCCACATCTCCATCATGTCCGCATCAGAATACGTAGCCTGTGGGCCGGTAGCCAAGACACTTTTCTCAGGATATGGCCGCCGCACCCGAGCTCATATATTTCCATTATGTCCTGTATTAGGCCTCGCGAGCCTCAATGTAACACAGCTTAGAGGTTCGCGCACGCTACATCTCTTCTCGCAGATACGCGTACCAGGGCCCCTAGCTTAATTCCATTATGCTTGTAAGCTATTGCGCTCATTCTTTTTATTAATAAAATGGAAGCATTATTTCGGTGCATCTCCGTATCTATGGTTATATCCGTATTCTCGTTGCGTTCCCGCATAAAATCCGCAAAATTTTACCGCCTGAAAACTTGATCGAACATGTTCAAAAGCTTGATACTAAGGGAAACCCAAGGTCTGTAATATTTTGGTCTACCATCACACACAAATCCTATGCTTCCCCCTATTCCTATAATGAGTTCATTGACCTTTTCATACACCCTGCAACCACCTTGTTGACAGGAGTTGCTCCTCCAAGGCTCAGTAATGAAATTAAGAAAACTTTGCAGCTCTCAAGGCTGTACAAAGTTGGGGACTGGTACTTGTACCAAAATTATTCAGAAATCAGAATATATGGATGTGAACTTTGTCCATTCAAGCTGCCTAAATATGTGCCTATGAGACTTTTTGCCCTAGAGTATTTCAGGAAAATGAATAACTCTGATATTATTCATTTTTGTAACGCTAAGAAGAAAGCCCAACTCAGAATCAAAGGTCAGTTAGGTCCCTTTATATGCAATTCTAGGGATGTTGGACAAGAAGTAGAAACGATATTACAAGACCATTTCAAATTGCAAAAGAGTTTCTATTGGGTCCCCTATGACCCATTCAGCTTTATTTGTGACAAAAGAATGAAGAATAAATCAGCACCATACTTCCACCACAGAATTCCAGAAATAGAACAGTATGCTAATAAAGATGAGTGGATGGAAGGAACATTAGTTGAACAGGATAGTGAAGAGGTCAATGTAAACAATGTCATGAAAGATCTTGAGAAAAAGTTTGACCTCGAAACTTTTTGGCAAGTGCAGGTACCACATATTGGCACTTCTTCAGCAGGGAATTTTCAGCAGGGATTACAGGAAAACATTCCATCAATTGCAGTTGAATCCAAAGGCAAAGAGAAAGAACCAGAAGTACAAGTCATTGAAATATTCACCATGACAGAAAAACCTCAAACTTCCAAGGTACAAGATCAAGCACAGGTTTCTCCTATTCAAGCCAATCAACCTGAAGTTTCAAATTTGTAGACTCCATCTAATGTGGAAAAAGGAAAGAAAAGACAAGTTAAAGATCCTACTCCTCCCAAGGAATCTTCACAACAACCTCAAGGTAAAAGATAGAAACTGAATCCACTTCCTGAAGTAGAATATATTGATGAAATCTTTGATGAAGAAAGGGAGGATAGTCAGCGTACTGGTTCAGTTAGTGAAACATTTACAGGTCATAAAGGGAAGGAAATACAAAGACAGTTAAGCACTGAAGTGTCTTCATTCAAACAGCCAAAGATAGATGCAGAAGACATAAAAAAGACATTTATCAGTATAAAAGCAAAGAATGATCCATTGAGGATGCAGGTGTATAATCAATATCTTAAAATGGCTCCACAAAATCAAGAGAGATTAATGTCAGCTTTTGACATTCAGCAAGGGAAAATGTTAATGATCCATTTCAAATCTAAAGTGCCAAAGCCACAGACAGCAGCTGATTACATCAGGACCAATTTTGAGGTCCTAGAAAAAGATATTCATCCATTGGACCAGATATAATTACACAAGCAAATTGGAGAAATGATATATTCTACCCTTACTGACAAAGCAATGGCAGCTCATAGATTGCAAGATTCTTTGAACAATACAAATACCCAGTTGCAGATTGAGAAAGCTTCTTCTCAAGCAAAGGATAACAGAATAAAATCTTTGGAGGAAATAATCATCAGTTTGGGTCATAATCCCAAAGATATAAAAGTCATTGAAGCATTGATTAAAAAGAAGGATTATGACATTGCTGCATTGAGGAAGCAATTAAAATTACCAGCTTCAAGGCATCCTCAAACTGAAGAAGTATTGAAGAAAAATTCAGAAGAAGAAATCATGGAGTTGATCTTGAAAATGAATGAGAAACTAAGTGAAACAGAAAAGGAACTGAAGCAAGCATTGAAAGAAAAGCAGTCTATCATTCAGACATCCACAACAGAGGCTACTACAGGTACAACGGCAGTAGACCAGCAAACAGACCCATCACAGGTGAATACTTCTAGTTTAAGTTCCGAAGAATTAGTGAAACAAATGGAAAGTTTGAAACTTAGAGTAACATAGCTTCAAACTACAAAGTTACAACTCACTAATTTAGAACAAAAATATGATACTTCAAAAAAGACTGTTGTTGATCATACAAGAGAAATCAAAAGGCTGGAAAAATTGGTTAAAGCTTTAGAAAAGGATCTCTCATTGGAGAAGCCTTTGAGAGAAATCAATGAAATTATTTGGAATAATATTATTCAGTCAATAAAAGATATTTGGTCTTTCATTAAAATAATCTTTGAACAAAATGACTTGGTCAAAATAGCTCTAGAGGAAATTGACAAAACAAGAGAAGAATTGAGAGACAGACCTGAACAAGCAAATCAACTCATACAGTTCTTAAACACCCAGACCAGACAGCAGCTTGCAGAGCTTGGAATTGAGGACAGAACAGGTACAATTTTAGAAATAAAAAGAGTTTTTACTAAGAGAACTCTTATGCAAAATCTGGAACGAAAATGCTCAGATATTCAAGAAGAGATCATTGCCTTCAAAGAAAGGTTTAATGTTTTATTAGCCAGCGGGTTGCCCAGTCCTATGATTTCAGAAGACAAAATAATGGACTTGGGAAATTATGTTAATAGATTGGACATACATGCTCACAATGTAACCTGTTCCTCTATCAGTTCATCATAATAGACATTGCCTACAGGAAAGAATCTTTATGACAGATTAAAGAATTTATTTCATCTTGAACATGAAATAAGATATTTATTCCCAAACCAACCCAATTTCTTCAGATACACAGAGGCTGATGAAACATTAAGAAAACTCCAACGAACTAAAATAGCAGAAGACAAATGGTGGGAAGACCTGTTAGAAATTTTGTAAAATTCATCTTCATATGGAAAATTTTGCCTTTTTACTATTGTGTGAAGGATAAATAGATGAACAAAGGTTAAAGAGTATCATCTTAGCAGTTGAAAGTGTATCAGTAAGAATAGAAGAGTATCAGACAAGCAAGGCAGTCAGAAAAGAATTACACAAGAGGACAGCATCGAGCTAGATTGTAGGGCCTGCCTCCAGCACATGCATAAAAGGAGGAAACAACACATCAACAGCTACCTTTTATCCTATCTACGAGACCATCTGTCTCTCTTTATGTTGTAACTTATTCATTAGTCACCCTAGATTATTTCCTATGTTGTTGTAAGATATTTTCAATCATTTTTTGTATAAATAAGCCCTCGAATGGAGTATTGAGGGTGGATTCTACTACTTTGCTGTAACATTGATCTTTTGGAATAAAAGTGCTTTGGAGAAATTTCTTTGTGGCTTGCTGGATGATGATTTGAAGCTCAAGACTTTTTGCAGGATTCATGTGTCTGACTACAGTTCAATAAGTCCTTTCTATCCTATGTTTTAAGTTTTATATCTGTTTATAATATCACCCTGTTCCATTTCTGAATAATTGATATAAAAGAATAAATCAGAATTTACTTAAGTGTACTCTAATTTCAATTGTGATTATTCTAAAATGTTTTCTGCTAAACTGGTTATAAGCAACGAATTCTTAATTGCTCTTGTTTCGCTGGTCTAAACATATTGATTACTATAGTAAAGAATTCTTAGCTTCTCTTTATTTGTAATCATTCACTTTCTTTCTTTTGAACATGTTGAAAGATTCTTGATTGCCTTTCATCCCTTCAAAATCCATTCCATTCATTTTAAGATCCAAAATTGTTCTCTGTTTGGCTATCTTGCCCTGCAAAGCCATCTTGTGTGTAGAAGAGTAATCCAGTAAAGCCATCCTTCGACTCCATAGCCCAATGGACTAAAAATCTTCAACCTTGCCCTTAGTTGGCGGATTCCACCATTCAAACAAAATCAAAACTCTTGGACTTATAACTAGCCTAAAACTTTCTAAGAACAAAACTAAATTTTAAAGAGAGAGCCCTTTCTGGATACAAATTGGCTAGATTCTGTATCTAAAGGTTGGTTTGTGGTTACCTCGGGTATACTTTCCTTTTCCACAACTTCAAGGAAAACCTGAGTGATAATATAGTGGCGACCATACTGGGGATCTGAAATAGTTTTGCTGTTAATATTGTTTGCTTATAAGCTATACACAGAGTCTGAAGATCAGCCAGGTAGCCTTTGAAATGCTTTTGCTTTGCAACTGCATAGTAAACAAATTCTGCTTCAGTCTATCTCTGATTTAGCTTATAAACTGAAATTTAATTCCAAAACATTCAATCAGATTCTCTAGTTTAATAAATCTTTGAGAAAATTTTAATCAAAATCTTTAATTTCTTAAAGAATTTGTTGAAGTTGTATTTTCATTTCATTTAAAACAAAACCCAAAAATATAGAGTCTAGGAAAACTGGCTTCAGAAAGGATTCGTCATACTAGGTCTAATCCTGACCCTAATCCACCACCGATATTTGAAAATCCAAATCTGATTCCTAGGATTCTTAGAAGACAAGGAAGTCAAGAAAGCTCTGAGAGAGGAAGTAAAGAAAGTTCTGGAAGTTCTCGACCTCTTTCTAGATCAGCATCCTGCCCTGTAAAGTGGATTTACTTTGATGAAATTCCTTTTGATGAGCGTTTTGAAACATCCTTATTTGTGAATTTTTCTGAGACTGAATTATCCAGACTAGTTCCGGACCCATTGTTCTTTGAAGATTTACAATTGAGATTTGTTTCATTTCATCTTGATAGAAATTTACAGAATTCCATTCAATCTGAACAAACCTTTGAAGAAATTTCAAACATTTCTGTGATTACTGAAGCTTCCTCAAGTTCAGCTACTTTTCCTCAAGCTTCCCAAACCCAAGCCACTCCTTCTACTCTTCCACCCACTCCTTCTACACCACCACATATTATTCCATTACACCTTCCGATGGCCAATAGATATGCTCCCTTACAGTTGCCAGCCAACCCTGCTGCTTTGCCTCCAGATTATCAGAGTAAGATCACCCCTTTTGATGGATCTGGCACTTATAATGCTCAACAACATACCAAAAGGATGACTGATTACTTTGAATTTTATGAAATTGACGTTGACGATGTTCGAATGAGAATCTTTGTTCAGAGTCTCACTGGGGAATTTAGGACATGGTTTAGGGCCCTTGCTCCAAACAGTATTGCTGACTTACCAGCCTTGTACAGGTCATTTTTAAATAGATGGGAGAAAAAGAAGGATCCACTTCAAATCCTATCTGATTTTGGAAAATTGAAAAGAGGACCTAATGAAACAGTACAAGATTATATCATCAGATTCAACGAAGCCTACAACGCAGTTCCTCAAAACCTCAGACCCCCTCCGAATTCAATACTGGTTAAATTCCCTGACGGTTTTGACTCTGACATAGCATATTCACTTAGGGAAAGAGCCCCCTAGACTCTAGAGGAGATGCAAAGCATAGTGGTTAGTGTGGAAGCAAACCTCATAGAAAAACGAGCTAGAGCTAGGGCCGAAAGAAGAATGCCTATGAATGAAGAACCTTCAGATTTTGAAAGAAAGTTGGATGCAATCATCAAAGGTATGGAAAGACTAGGAGACAGAGTGGAGACAATCGAAAGAAAGTCTTCTGGTGATAATCAAAATGTTGTGAGAAACCCAAACTTTAGAAGAAATCAGAACCAAAATATTGGGAAAAATGTCCCTGACCAAAACATCAGGCCACCTTTCCAAGCAAATTTTGTTGAAGGTTCAACTTCTGAAGAGCCTACCGAGGATGTTGAAATAAATAACGTGACTGAAAACAAAAATGAACCAGAAGTTTTTCTATCTCAAGATGATCAAGAGAATCACATTCTTGAAACATTTCAAACTCATTTAGGAGAAACTTTTTATTTTAAAGAAGGCTATGACACAACAATTTATGAAGTTCATAAACAATACAATTTGAGAAGTAGACGGATTGATGTGCCAGAGAATAGTAAACAGAAAGCTGTAAAACAAAACATCAAAGGTAAAACTAACACTCCTCCTGTACAAAACATTCCTCCTGTACAAATTCTATCTAGGACAAGTCCTAACCCCTCAAATCCAATAATTGAAGATGTGTCTGACAATCAACTGAACAATAAACCACTTTCTAATACTTCTCCTCTTGCAGAAAACGTAGAAGAACCAGCAGAAGTCAATTCAGAAACACCTTCAACTCATAATCCCACTCATGAAAAAGACAAAAACACTGAAAACCCAAAAAACAGAGAAAATCCGACTGTTCAAAATACTAGAGCTCAGGCAGAAAAGTCTTTCAATCTAGAAGCTGAAATAGGCAAACTTAAGATAGTTTTTCCCTTAGCAGAACTAGCTAAACATGATGTCTATAGAAGCCAAATCAGTAAAGCCCATAATATTAACATCACTGGAATGGATGATTCAGTGAATGTTTTTGATGATCAACCCAGACTACTTTTTGGTCCTGAAGTTAATGGAAAACCTGAAAGTGGAGGAACTCCTCCATTTTATGTAAGCTTAAATGTTCATGAAAAAATACTGCATAATGCCATGCTTGATTCTGGAGCGTCCCATAATTTAATGCCAAAAGCAGTGATGGAAAGATTAAACCTAGACATTACTAGACCATATAAAGATCTTTTTTCTTTTGATTCCAGTCAGGTAATATGCTTAGGTTTGATTAAAGATTTGTGTATTACTTTGGTGCAATACCCTGCGAAATCTATCCTGATGGATGTAGTAGTTGCTGATATTCCTCCTAAATATGGTATGTTATTGTCTAGATCCTGGGGTGCCAAACTCGGAGGATCTCTACAATTAGATATGTCATTTGCAACTATTTCAGTATTTGATCAGCCTAAAAGATTATACAAAGAGACCTTGATGAAATATCTAGTCAGTAGCCATGAGAAGCCTGAAAAATTCCCTGTATACTCAGTACATTCTGATATGGACTCTTTCATCCTTTATAATGTTGAATTGGAACTTCCTACTGAACTAGAAGCACCAGAAACAGAAACTGCAATTAAATCTACTGTTCTGATTGAAGAGATTTCTGAAAACAAAGAAACATCATATATTCTAGAAACATCAGAAAAAACTGAAAGACCAAAACCTCCTGTTAAGAAACATATCAAAACAGTTGATGAAGATTATGAACATGAAATTCTATGGCATTTAGAATTTGATGGTTCGGTGAATAAATTAGGAGCAGGGGCTGGAATTTGGTTACATAATGTTGAAAATGATCATGCCGAAGGTCATGCTTATAGATTGAATTTTAGATGCACTAAAAAAATGGCAGAATACGAAGCTCTTTTGTTAGGGCTTAAACATGTCAAAAAGTTAGGAGCAATTAGAGTATCAATCATAGGAGACTCTGAATTAATTATCCAACAGATAAATGGTGAATTTTCAACAAAAGATCCCAGATTGAAACAATACAGAGAAACAGTTGTGGAAATTCTCAACACTTTTCTACAAGCTCAACTTGCCAAGATTCCCAGGAAACAAAATTTGCATGCTCACAGTCTTGCAATGTTCGCTAGCACATGTAAATTACCATTTGAACCTAATCATCAGTTCACAGCTGAGATTAGACATAGACCTGCTATACCGGACAATCTCTTGAATTGGCAAGTGTTTGTAAATAATATTCAGATTAATAATTTTTGACCTTAGAAAATGAGTTCTCTAACAATAGTATAGATGAAGACACAACAATCAATGAATATAATCAAATGGACAAACAAGAAACAGATATTTCTGAAGAGACGGCAATTCACATGCTTCACCCAACCACATTCACTGAAAAAGATATACAGGATTTGAAACAAATAGAAATCGATGAGATTGTTGAAGATGAATCTGAAATTATCAATCTGAAATATAATCATTTACCTAAGGGATTGACTCCTTTAGAAGATCTTTTTGACTCGAATGACATTCCCTTAAAACCCAAAATGGAACCTGTAAAAGCTGACATTGAAGAAGTCAATTTGGGAACTGAAGAAAATCCCAAGATGGTTAAATTATCTAAATCTCTGCCAGAGGATCAAAAGGTTAAATATGTTGAACTCTTAAAAGAATTCCAGGATGTTTTTGCCTGGAGTTATGAAGATCTTAAATCATATGATACATCAATAATTCAACACACAATACCTTTGAAACCAGATCAGAAACCTTTCAAACAAAAACTTAGAAGGATCAACCCTGTTTTACTACCTTCAATTGAGAAAGAAATTAAAAGAATGTATGAAGCAGGAATTATAGCTCCTATTAGGTTCTCGGAATGGGTTTCTAATTTGGTACCAACAAGGAAAAAGACTGGAGAGATTAGACTATGCGTTGACTTGCGAAATTTAAACAAAGTTTCTTTAAAAGATAACTATCCTTTACCTAAAATGAACCATATATTACAAAGGGTAGTAGGATCTTCGAGAATTTCTCTTCTGGATGGATTTTCAGGGTACAACCAGATTCTGGTTCACCCTGATGATCAAGACAAAACATCATTTACAACACCATGGGGTACTTTTAAATATGTCAAGATGCCATTTGGACTCAAGAATGCGGGAGCTACATTTCAAAGAGCAATGGACATTGCTTTTGCCAAAGAAATACATGATTTTCTGGTTATTTATCTAGATGATTTAACAGTTTTTTCCAAAACAGATCAACAACATTTAGATCATCTAAGGCAAGTGTTTATTAAATGCAGAAAATATGGTATTTCTTTAAATCCGAAAAAGTCATTGTTTGGTTTGGAAGAAGGAAAGCTCCTAGGTCACATTATTTCTAAAGATGGCATTAGAATTGATCCTGAAAGAATACAAGCAATTTTGCAGATACCTCATCCCAGAAACATTAAGGAACTTCAAGCTTTCATAGGAAAGATTAACTTTTTGAGAAGATTCATTTCTAGTTTAGCAGAATTACTTAGGTTACTCACTAACATGTTAAGAAAGGATTCAAGCATTAACTAGACCGTGGACGCCAAACAATCATTTGAAGAAATCAAAATGGCTTTGACTAGAACACCAGTTCTTACCAGTCCAAAATTTGATAGAGATTTCATTATTTTTTCATTTTCTTATGAACATACAATTGCAGTTGTTTTACTACAAAAAGATGATCAGGGATGTGAAAAACCAATAGCCTTTTTTAGTAAAGAACTTAGAGATGCATCATTGAAATATAATATCATGGAGAAACAAGCTTTTGCACTTGTAAAAGCAATTAAAGATTTCAGAGTTTATATATTGTATTCTCATGTGATATCTTATGTACCCAATGTTGTCGTTAAAGACATCTTAACTCAAGATGGAATTGAAGGCAAAAGGGGTAAATGGATAGCTACTATATTAGAATACGATATTGAAATAAAACCAACAAAACTCATAAAAGGACAAGGTTTGGCTCAACTCATGACAGAAACCAATTGCCAAGCCTTAGATATTAATGAACTGGATGACAATCAGGAGATGGCGACTCCACAAATCAGTCAAGATTTTTTAGACTCACCCTGGTACACTGATATCATCTATGTTTTAGTAAACCTGCAAGCTCCTCCAGGGTTTTCCAGAACGAAACAAAGATTTTTGAAAATGACATCTTTAAAATATTGTATTTTAGATAGTGCTCTTTTTTGGAAGAATCATGATGGAATCCTATTAAATTGTTTATTGAAAGATGAAACTGACAAGGTTCTTAATGAATTTCATGCAGGAGATTGTGGTGGACACCTCTATTGGAAGTCAACTGCAGATAAAATCTTAAGGGCCGGTTTTTACTGGCCAACCTTATATTCAAATGTTAAGAAATTTGTAACAGCTTGTCATAAGTGTCAAATCTTTGAGGGCAAAAGAAAGTTGTTACCTTTACCATTAAAACCAATTTCCACAGAGAGACCCTTTCAACAATGGGGACTGGATTTTATTGGAGAAATTCATCCCCCTTCTTCTAGGCAACACAGATGGATTCTTACTTCCACAGATTACTTTACTAAATGGAATGAAGCTATTCCATGCAGACAAGCCAATGATTCTGTAATTATAGGGTTTTTAGAAACCAATATACTTTCAAGATTTGGCTGTCCTGAAAAAATTATAACAGATAATGCTGCTGCATTTAAGTCTAAGAAAATGATTAATTTCTGCAATAAATATCACATTACTTTAGGCCATTCAACAGCCTATTATCCTCAGGGTAATGGACTGGCAGAGTCTTCCAATAAAAGCCTTATTAATATCATTAAAAAATTATTGGAAGAGAATAAAAAGAATTGGCATAAGAAACTTACCAATGCATTGTGGGCAGATAGACTTACAACTAAGAAATCAATTGGGACCAGTCCATATGAATTAGTTTATGGTATTGAGGCAAGATTTCCATCATCCTTAGGAATTCCTGTTATGAAGTTACTTCAGGAGGCTCAAGTGGAACCAAATGATATTCAAAGAAGAATAAACCAAACAATTCACTTGCAGCAGACCAGAGAAGAAGTGTATCAACGATCCCAAATCTTGCAGGAAAAGTTAAAGAAGATGTTTGACAAAAGAACTAAAGCAGAAGATTTTCAATTAGGAGACAAAGTTCTAAGATGGGATTCCAGAAGGGAAGATAAAGGGAAACATGGGAAATTTGATTTCTTATGGAAAGGACCTTACATCATTCATGCTTTACAGGGAAATAACACATACTTTTTGAAGAATTTTGACAGTTCAGAAGCTGAGGAAGGACCAGTCAATGGTCGAATGCTAAAGCACTATTTTGATCCTATTTACTAGGATGTTCTGATTTTTTCTAACTTGTACATAATATATCCTTTCTAATGCATCAGTTTTGATTGGATGGTGACTTCTTGGAGTTGAAGCCCGAAGTGAAGGCCCTAAGCTTTCAAAATTTCACTATCATATATACAATAAAGCCACCAGAAGAAGAAGATTTCATGGTTCAGTTAAAGGCATTTTGAGACATCTAACCTGCTATTCTTGACTTTTCGCCAGGAAAAGCCATCCCCAAGTGGAGCCAGTGTTAGAATCCTATACCAATAGGTGTCATTTTTCATGATTGTCTTGATTGAACTATGCAATATGTTCAAACCTTTTTCTTGTGCAAAGGTGTTCCATATTCTTAAAAATCAAAAAATCAACAAATTTTAAAAAATTTAAAGAGGGTATACCCTAAAAGAAAAATCAAAGGGTAAAAAGAATAAAATGGTCAAAAAAGTGAAAGAAATGAACCCCAAACAAAAATAGACCAGGAAAGTGTGCAAGTCTAAATGCCACTACTTTTTGCTCTAATGTAATAAACAAAATTGTGTGCAGCTTGTCAAATTTTTGCCACAATTCATGAAGAGTCAAACTGTTTAAACTTGACTCATTCATTTTTCAATTTCATGTTGTAGAATAGAGAATAAATATCTAGCCAAACTGTATAATCTTGGCAGATAAGTAGATAGGTAGAGTTAATAAAAGGTGCTCAACAGTTTAATCTGAGCCCTTGGATGTAATAAGTGTAGACTTAGATAGGTTTGCCATGTAAAAGAAAAAGAAGATTGAGAAGGGTTTGCAAGTCTAAGTGCACCCTAATAAAGAAGAGAATATGGTAGGGTAAGTAGGTAGGGTAGGTAGATGTTGTATGCTGGAATTACATGTGATGAATGATGGTTTTGGATGTGCTAATCTTTTACTTTCATCACAAATTGCAAAGGAAGATGATACACTAGAATCATGTCACAGAAAGCAAAGTCAAAATCATTAACTTCCCATCTCACTTTTCCCCTAAACCTTTTACTAATTTCCCCTAAGTGCTAAGGAATTTGAAGATTAGAGGGGCTCAAGGAATTTCCTTGACTTTTGGAGGGACCGGACCCTCGGCCCAATGATTGGAGAAAACCTTAGTACTTGAAGTTATTTATCATTATACTCATTCACTTTTAATCTTTTCCTAAGTAAAATTCTATTTTACTTAGGAAAATCATGCTATATTTCATAAAAATCCCTCAAAATTACTTGCTATTCTAAATCTAAGTGTTGAAGTTGATATAATGCAATTTGCTTCAGAAATCTTCACTTTCTTAGTTGTGTAAAGAATTTTGAGTTTTCCATGTCCCTTTGTCATATTAACATTTAACTTTAATTATTAAATCCTTAGACAAATTACCTTTTCCTATATATATAACTCCTCCAATGTAATATCCCAAAAAACCGTTGTATTATACGTTTTAGCCAAAGTATTTAAACCCATATGATGAAATCAAATACCCACATTATAAAATCCCCTTGGCTAAAAACATATCCTTATAAACTATCCCCGCCCCCTATGGTTAATAAATTTCATTAATTTATTACCATATAATAAAAAATATTTGAAAAAGGGTTTAAACATATATTTTATGTTTTAAACGAAAAAAACAAATAAAACCCAAGTCTCCGTAACCCCGACCCTTCATAAAACCAAAGGGATTAATTAATCACTGGGGCTAATTAATAACCTCCCCCTCCGCCAATCAAAAGATTCCCGGAATGATTAACTCATAATAAAACACGTTGGGCCCGCGCATTAACTTCCCCGCCACTTCCCTTTTGGACCACCGTTCGATCCTTCCATTCGAGATCTACGACCCATAAACATTCCGCTGCCCATCCCTTGTCCGAAAATTAATGTGTGAAATGGGAGCGGTTTCCAAATAGTGTCCCTACCACGTGTCATTCAACCAGTGGAATCGCTGCCAAGTCGCGGAAAACCGCCTGCTCCCAAAAGCGGTGCGGAATTTACCGCTTACCGCCCATTTCCTGTGACGTGTCATGTCGTGCGCCAATGACGTCATCCTCAAAAAATAATAAAAAATTCCTTTGACTTTCCAAATAAAACAAATTTCGTGCATTTTTTCCTCATTCTGTATGTTGAAAGTGATTGCGCCCTCCACACTGAAAATTTTAAAATCGACTGTTAAACTGCTATTAACAGAATTTACTGAAGACCCCCATCATTCCAGTATTCAAGCGTCCATCCGTCATTCATCAGTACCTGTTAAACATGGTTATCCTTCTGAAAACAGGTATTTACATCATTTCTCGTTTCAAACTCTATGAAATCATGTCGTTCGTTTAAAATTCTATACCAAAGAACTGTTACAGAGTCTTTTGAGTCTTCCATTTCCTCAGAATTTCAATTGCGTCCACAGAAAGCTATAAATTTCATCTTCAAAACTGAAATTGTGCCTGTTTCCGTGAAAACCCCTGAAATTTCCACTTTGAATACACAAGAACCAAAATGGAAGTTCCTTTGGCCCTGAATTTAGCCCCATTGAATGCCCCCTACAAAGAATTGGAATATTTACCATTAGTGGATGAATATTTTCAGATTAAAGACTTAGGTTTCAGTGAAAATCCCCTTCGAATTTATTGTCGCTGCAGAGACGATTATTTGAAAGGCTTGGATATTATTGGATTGTGGGAATCAAATCTCCCAAGATACCTTTTACCCTCAGTCCATATCTTTCCTGAAATTATCCATTATTGCCATGCTAATTATGATCCAATTCAGAGAGCAGTTTTGTCCCCAGACCAGAAATTCCTTTTTCATATTACTGCTCAATCTATCAATGATATGCCTCAGTTTGAACCTGGTCAAAACCTCACTCCCTTGCTCATTGGAGAATTTCTTGAAAAATCTACCCAGTTGTCCCCTGAAGAGTTAAAACGCATTTGTCAGACTTTTATGTTACCTGAACATCAGCCCCAGAGCCCACCTCCCTATGGTTGTTCATTTTTTACTGAATTGGGCCAGTTTATTCCGAATATGATTTCTTCTATCATGGGCTTTAATACTAGTGAGTATGTTGATGAATTAACCCTAGTATTATTATCTATCTTCACTACTGGACAGCCTCCTGCTGTCAGATATGAATTTGCATCTTACATAGCTAGCAAAATCCATGACCAATTCATGAGATTGGAAAATGAGAAAGTCTTCAAATATTCCTCTATTATATATCACCTCATGATATATTACCAGTCTGAAAACTTTCCTTTCCATGTTCAAAAGTTTGATACTAAGGGAAACCCAAGGTCTGTAATATTTTGGTCTGCCATCACACACAAATCCTATGCTTCCCCCTATTCCTATAATGAGTTCATTGACCTTTTCATACACCCTGCAACCACCTTGTTGACAGGAGTTGCTCCTCCAAGGCTCAGCAATGAAATTAAGAAAACTTTGCAGCTCTCAAGGCTGTACAAAGTTGGGGACTGGTACTTGTACCAAAATTATTCAGAAATCAGAATATATGGATGTGAAATTTGTCCATTCAAGCTGCCTAAATATGTGCCTATGAGACTTTTTGCCTTAGAGTATTTCAGGCAAATGAATAACTCTGATATTATTCATTTTTGTAACGCTAAGAAGAAAGCCCAACTCAGAATCAAAAGTCAGTTAGGTCCCTTTATATGCAATTCTAGGGATATTGGACAAGAAGCAAAAACAATATTACAAGACCATTTCAAATTGCAAAAGAGTTTCTATTGGGTCCCCTATGACCCATTCAGCTTTATTTGTGACAAAAGAATGAATAATAAATCAGCACCATACTTCCACCACAAAATTCCAGAAATAGAACAGTATGCTAATAAAGATGAGTCGATGGAAGGAACATTAGTTGAATAGGATAGTGAAGAGGTCAATGTAAACAATGTCATGAAAGATCTTGAGAAAAAGTTTGACCTCGAAACTTTTTGGCATGTGCAGGTACCACATATTGGCACTTCTTCAGCAGGGAATTTTTAGCAGGGATTACAGGAAAACATTCCATCAATTGTAGTTGAATCCAAAGGCAAAGAGAAAGAACCAGAAGTACAAGTCATTGAAATATTCACCATGACAGAAAAACCTCAAACTTCCAAGGTACAAGATCAAGCACAGGTTTCTCCTATTCAAGTCAATCAGCTTGAAGTTTCAAATTTGCAGACTCCGTCTAATTTGGAAAAAGGCAAGAAAAGACAAGTTAAAGATCCTACTCCTCCCAAGGAATCTTCACAACAACCTCAAGCTAAAAGACAGAAACTGAATCCACTTCCTGAAGTAGAATCTATTGATGAAATCTTTGATGAAGAAAGGGAGGATAGTCAGCTTACTGGTTCAGTTAGTGAAACATTTACAGGTCATAAAGGGAAGGAAATACAAAGACAGTTAAGCACTGAAGTGTCTTCATTCAAACAGCCAAAGACAGATGCAGAAGACATAAAAAAGACATTTATCAGTATAAAAGCAAAGAATGATCCATTGAGGATGCAGGTGTATAATCAGTATCTTAAAATGGCTCCACAAAATCAAGAGAGATTAATGTCAGCTTTTGACATTCAGCAAGGGAAAATGTTAATGAGCCATTTCAAATCTAAAGTTCCAAAGCCACAGACAGCAGCTGATTACATCAGGACCAATTTTGAGGTCCTAGCAAAATATATTCATCCATTGGACCAGATAGAATTACACAAGAAAACTGGAGAAATGATATATTCTACCCTTACTGACAAAGCAATGGCAGCTCATAGATTGCAAGATTCTTTGAACAATACAAGTACCCAGTTGCAGATTGAGAAAGCTTCTTCTCAAGCAAAGGATAACAAAATAAAATCTTTGGAGGAAATAATCATCAGTTTGGGTCATAATCCCAAAGATATAAAAGGCATTGAAGCATTGATTAAAAAGAAGGATGATGACATTGCTGCATTGAGGAAGCAATTAAAATTACCAGCTTCAAGGCATCCTCAAACTGAAGAAGTATTGAAGAAAAATTCAGAAAAAGAAATGATGGAGTTGATCTTGAAAATGAATGAGCAACTAAGTGAAACAGAAAAGGAACTGGAGCAAGCATTGAAAGAAAAGGAGTCTATCATTCAGACATCCAAAACAGAGGCTACTATAGGTACAATGGCAGCAGACCAGCAAACAAACCCATCACAGGTGAATACTTCTAGTTTAAGTTCCGAAGAATTAGTGAAAGAAATGGAAAGTTTGAAACTTAGAGTAACAGAACTTCAAACTACAAAGTTACAGCTCACTAATTTAGAACAAAAATATGATACTTCAAAAAAGATTGTTGCTGATAATACAAGAGAAATCAAAAGGCTGGAGAAATTGGTTAAAGCTTTAGAAAAAGATCTCTCATTGGAAAAGCCTTTGAGAGAAATCAATGAAATTCTTTGGAATAATATTATTGATTCAATAAAGAGTATTTGGTCCTTCATTCAAATAATCTTTGAACAAAATGACTTGGTCAAAATAGCTCTGGAGGAAATTGACAAAACAAGAGAAGAATTGAGGGACAGACCTGAACAAGCAAATCAACTCATACAGTTCTTAAACACTCAGACCAGACAGCAGCTTGCAGAGCTTGGAATTAAGGACAGGACAGGTACTATTTTAGAAATAAAAAGATTTTTTACTAAGAGAACTCTTATGCAAAATATGGAACGTAAATTCTCAGATATTCAGCAAGAGATCATTGCATTTAAAGAAAGGTTTAATGTTTTATTAGCCAGAGGGTTTGCCAGTCCGATGATTTCAGAAGACAAAATAATGGAATTGGAAACTTATGTTAACAGATTGGACATACATGCTCACAATGTCACATGTTCCTCTACCAGTTCATCAGAATCGACATTGCCTACAGGAAAGAATATTTACGACAGATTAAAGAATTTGTTTCATATTGAGCATGAAATAAGGTATTTGTTTCCAAATCGGCCCAATTTATTCAGATACACAGAAGCCGATGAAACATTAAGAAAACTCAAACAAACCATAATAGCAGAAGACAAATGGTGGGAAGACCTGTTAGAACTTTTGTAAAATTCATCTTCATATGGAAAGTTTTGCCTTTTACTATTGTGTGAAGGATAAATAGATGAACAAAGGTTAAAGAGTATTAGTTTAGCAGTTGAAAGTGTATCAGTAAGAATAGAAGAGTATCAGACAAGCAAGATAGTCAGAAAATAATTACCAAAGAGGATAGCATCGAGCTAGATTGTAGGACCTACCTCCAGCACATGCACAAAAGGAGGAAACAACACACTAGCAGTTGCCTTTTATCCTATCTACTAGACCATCTGTCTCCCTTTTTGTTGTAACTTATTCATTAGTCACCCTAGATTATTTCCTAGGTTATTGTGAGATATTTTAAATCATTTTTTGTATAAATAAACCCTCGAATGGAGTGTTGAGGGTGGATTCTACTACTTTGATGTAACATTGATCTTTTTGGAATAAAAGTGCTTTGGAGAAATTTCTTTGTGGCTTGTTGGATGATGATTTGAAGCTCAAGACTTTTTGCAGGATTCATGTGTCCGACTACAGTTCAATAAGTCCTTTCTATCCTATGTTTTAAGTTTTATATATGTTTATAATATCACTCTGTTCCATTTATGAATAATTGACATAAAAGAATAAATCAGAATTTACTTAAGTGTACTCTGATTTCAAATGTGATTATTCTAAAATGTTTTCTGCTAAACTGGTTATAAGCAACGAATTCTTAATTGCTCTTGTTTCGTTGGTTTATACATCTTGATTGCTATAGTAAAGAATTCTTAGCTGCTCTTTATTTGTAATCATTCACTTTCTTTCTTTTGAATATGTTGAAAGATTCTTGATTGCCTTTCATCCCTTCAAAATCCATTCCATTCATTTTAAGATCCAAAATTGTTCTCTGTTTGGCTATCTTGCCCTGCAAAGCCATCTTGTGTGTAGAAGAGTAATCCAGTAAAGCCATCCTTCGACTCCATAGCCCAATGGACTAAAAATCTTCAACCTTGCCCTCAGTTGGCAGATTCCACCATTCAAACAAAATCAAAACTCTTGGAATTATAACTAGCCTAAAACTTTCTAAGAACAAAACTAAATTTTAAAGAGAGAGCCCTCTCTAGATACAGATTGGCTAGATTCTGTATCTGAAGTTTGGTTTGTGGTTACCTCGGGTATACTTTCCTTTTCCACAACTTCAAGGAAAACCTGAGTGATAACAGCTGCCAAGACCACAACTTCTGCTAAAACAACAATCGCAGATCCAAAAACATATGTTGTTGATCCACGATCAACTGATCCTAAAATAACCACTGCCAAAATAGTTTTTGAAACCTCGAAACCTGCCAAAACTTCCACTACAACTCAAACTATCCCTGAAAAGAAAAATAAAAAGCAGTAAAACAGTGGAAACACAAACATCAAATGAAAAACCAACTGTAGAAAAAAGAAGAAAAAAATACTCAAACTGCAATTACTAAAGACGAAATAATTCAGTTAGGAAAATCACAAGCACCATTCAACATCCAAGCTGTCATTGCCAAACTGAAGATACCAATTCCTTTAACAGAGTTGGTAAAACATGACCTATAAAAATCACACATCACTAAAACTTTAAACATGAATGATGGATAAGATTATGTCTATTTGAATGATGACCAACCAGAACTAATTTTTGGTCCTTATGTAAATGGAAAACACCAAGAAGGAGGAGTCCCTCCTTTCTACATTAGCCTGACTATTCATGATCATATTTTACAGAATTCCATGCTATATTCAGGAGCCTCAAATAATTTGATGCCAAAAGAGATCATGGAAACCTTTAATCTAGACATTTCTAGACCTTATAAAGATCTCTTCTCATTTGATTCCAGCAAAGAGAAATGTTTAGGTTTGATCAAATATTTATGTGTTACTTTAGTTAAATACCCTGGAAAAAGCATAGTTATGGATATTGTAATAGCTGACATCCATCCTAAGTATGGAATGTTGTTATATCCCTCATGGGGAGAAAAATTGCAGGGATCTCTATAATTAGACATGTATTATGCCACTATTTCAGTATTTAGCCAACCCAAGAAACTTTACAGAGAAACATTAATGAAGTACATGGTTAGCAGTGTAGAAAGACCTCGAAATTATCCCATTTATTCTACACCTACTGATATGGAATATTTCATTTTATGTAATTTTGATTCTGGAATAGAGAACAATACAGAATTAAAACAGAAATATAAAGCAACAGACAGTGAAAACATATTTCATGAATCCATGTGTCACCTAGACTTTGATGTATCAGTGAACAAATTAGGAGCAGGAGCAGGAGTTTGGATTCATAACATGGAAAACAATCATTCTGAAGGTCATGCCTTTAGATTAAATTTCAAATGTACAAACAACATGGCAGAGTATGAAGCTCTGATTTTAGGACAGCAGATTGTTAGAAATTTAGGAGCTAAAACAGTTTCTATCATGGGATACTCTGAGTTAATTGTAAAACAAATTAGAGGATAATATTCTGTATATAATCCTAGATTAAGCCAATATAGAGAAACAATTTTAGATTTGATTAGTGAACTGCTCGAATGTGACTTTGCTACGATTCCTACAAAACAGATAATGCAGGCACATTGTTTAACAACTTTTGCTAGGACCTGCAATCTTCCTTTTCAACCAAATCATAAATATACAATAGAACTTAAACACGAGCCTACAATACCAGACAATCTAAAATACTGGCAGATATTTTCACAGGATGAACAAATCTATCATTTCGTGAATACTGAAGGAGAATTTCAGAATTGTAACATAGACACTAACTGTAATGTAGATGATAAAATATACAGTGAGATAGTTGTAAATAACTTAGATTTCATTAAACCCACTAAATTTACATAAGTAGAAATAGATAATTTAGAAAAGGTAGAAATAGAAGAATTAGAAGATGATGATTCTGACATTTTAAACCTTAAGAACAACTTTTTACCTAAGGGATTAGCCCCTCTAGAAGATATTTTTGATTCAAATGATGTTGCTAAGAAACCAAAGATGGAACCATTAAGATTAGAAATTGAAGAATGCAATATAGGAATAGAACAAAAGCCAAAACTCATCAAACTTTCAAAATCTTTACCTCAAGAAGAAAAACTGAAATACATAGCTCTGTTTAAGGAATTTCAGGATGTATTTGTATGGAGTTATGAGGACTTAAAATCTTATGACACTAGCATAATACAACACAAAATACCTATAAAAGAAGATAAAAAACGTTTCAAACAGAAGCTTAGAAGAATCAATACAGTTCTTTTACCTTTGATTGAGAAAGAGGTAAAGAGAATGTATGAAGCTCAGATTATTGTACCTATCAGATATTCTGATTGGGTTTCAAACTTACTTCCCCCTAGGAAAAAGATAGGGGAAATCACGCTGTGTGTTGATTTCCAGAATTTAAACAAGGTGTCCTTAAAAGATAACTACCATCTCCCCAAGATGGATCATATTTTACAGAGGGTGGTTGGTTCTTCTAGGATTTCATTGCTTGATGGATTCTATGGATACAACTATATTTTAGCTCAAAAAGAAGACCAACCAAAGACTACATTTACTACTGCATGGAGTGCATTCATGTATGTGAAAATGCCTTTTGGATTAATGAATGCAGGAGCCACTTTCCAGAGAGCTATGTATATAGCCTTTGCTAAATAAATTCATGATTTTCTTATGATTTATCTAGATGATATTACTGTATTTTCAAAAACTGACAATGAACATTTAGATCATCTCAGACAAGTTTTTATCAAATGTAGGAAAATTGGTATTTCTTTGAATCCCAAAAAGTGTCTATTTGGACTTGAAGAATGAAAATTGTTAGGACATATCATATCAAAATAGGGAATTAGGATAGACCCAGCTAGAATAGAGGCATTTTGAACATAAGCCATCCCAGGAATATTAAGGAATTGCAAGCTTTCGTAGGTAAAATCAATTTTCTCAGAAGATTCATTTCAAAGTTAGCAGAATTAATTAGAGAACTCAATAACATGTTGAAAAAAGACTCAGCACTTAAATTCAAAGTAGAGGCCAAACAATCCTTTGAATCAATGAAACAGGCCGTTACAAAAACACCAGTCGTGATAAGTCTTGATTTAAAAAAATATTTCATTATTTTTTCTTTTTCTTCAGAACATACTATTGCTGCAGTCTTATTGCAGAAGAATGATCGGGGCTATGAGCAACCCATTTCTTTTTTCAGCGAATCACTCAGAGTACTACACTGAAATATAACATAATGGAAAAATCGACACTAGCTTTAGTGAAGGCCATCAAAGAATTTAGAGTGTACATCTTATATTCACACATCATTGCTTATGTTCCAAATTCAGTAGTGAAGGACATTCTAACTCAGAATGGGCCTGATGGTAAGAGAGGCAAATGGATTGCCACCATTTTGTAATATGACATGGAAATTAAGCCCACCAAATTAATTAAAGGCCAAGGTTTAGCCAAACTCATGGCTGAATCAAACTGCCAAGCCTTAGATAATAATTTTATTGCCCAATTAAATGATCAGGAAGAGATGGTGACTCCATAGATCAGTGAAGCCTTTTCAGACTCACCATGTTATGCAGATATCATATTTGTATTACTAAATTTACAAGCTCTTCCTGGATTGTCAAGAACAAAAGCTAGATTTTTAAAGCTAAACGGAATGAAATTTTGTATTATAGATAATGCACTGCTTTGGAAAGATCATGGTGCCATTTTATTGAATTTCTTGCTTAAAGATGAAGCTGATAAAATTATGAAAGAGTTTCATGCAGGTGACTGTGGAGGACATATTTACTAGAATTCAACTGGAGATAAAATCTTGAGGGCTGGTTTTTACTGGCCTACACTCTTTGCAAGTGTGAAAAAGTATGTGACCTCTTGTCACAAATTCCAAATATTTGAAGTGAAGAAAAGGTTGCTACCTTTACCCCTTAAACCCATATCCACAGAAATTCCTTTTCAGCAATTGGGTCTTGACTTCATTAGTGAAATTCACCCTCCCTCCTCTGCCCAACAAAAATGGATTTTGACAGCCACAAGCTATTTCACCAAGTGGATAGAATCCATTCCTTCTAGGCAAGCCACTGATACTGTCATAATCTCATTTTTAGAAAACAATATACTGTCAAGATTTGGATGCCCAAAAAAGCTCATTATTGATAATGCAACTGCTTTCAAGTCTAAAAATTTGATTGACTTCTGTAATAAATATCACATTACCCTTGGCCATTCCACTACCTATTACCCTCAAGGTAATGGTCTTGCTGAATCCTCCAATAAAAGCCTTGTTAATATCATCAAGAAACTACTAGAAGACAATAAAAAAACCTGGAACAAAAGGTTAGTTAATTCCTTATGGGTAGACAAACTTACCACAAGAAAGTCCATTGGTACATCCCCTTATCAGCTTGCAATGGGATGTATGTTGTTTTTCCATCCTCTTTAGGAGTACCAGTGATGAAGATAATCCAAGAGTTGCAGGAAGAACCCAATGATATCCATACAAGGATAAATCAGACCATACACTTGCAGCAAACCAGGGAAGATTTCTATGTCAAGTCACAAGTTTTTCAAGAGAATATTAAAAGGATATTTGACAGGAAGATAAAGGAAGATGATTTTTATATGGGTGACAAATTTCTTATGTGGGATTCCATGAGAGAAGAGAAAGGTAAACATGGGAAATTTGATTTCTTATGGAAAGGCACTTATATCATTTATGGTTACAGAGGTAACAATGCATTCTTTTTGAAGGAGTTGGATGGATTAGATCTGCTAGGTGGACCTATCAATGGTAGAATGATGAAGCATTACTATTCCCTAGAATAAAAGTAATTCACTTTGTTTACTTTGCTCATTGTACATAACATTGCAGAGTTTAGATTGGATTGGATGATTTTCTAGAAAAGTTGAAGCCCGGAGAGAAGGCCCTAAGCTTTCAAGGATAAAATATCATAAGTATGAATAATGCAGAGCTCAGAAAACAGTTCCAAGGTAATCACAGTCAAAGTTCAAAGGCTACTAGTCTCAAATTTCTTGACATTTCACTAGGAAATTCCATCCCCATGTGGAGCCACTGTTAGGGTCCTATATTAATAGGATTCATAATTTTGAATTGATTTTGATTAGTCTTGTAATATGTACATAATTTTCTTTCTGCAAATTTTTTTCCCATATCAGAAAATTAAAAAATGTAAAGAGGGTAAAAGTCCTAAAAGAAAAATCAAAGGACTTGAAAGAAAAAAGATAAAAAAAGAATATGAAAATGAACCCCCCCAAAAAAAGAGGTAAAATAAAACATGAAAGTGATGAAAATTCAAATGCCACAATATATGAAGGTCAAACTGCTTAATCTTGACCTTTCATGCTTTAAATTTCATGTTGATAGATAGAGAATAAAGATCTAGCAAAATTGTTTAATCTTGGCAAATCAGTAGTTAGGTAGAGAAAAATAAGGATATCAACAATTTAATCTGAGCCCTTGGAAGAAATAAGGATAGAATTAGTTAGTTTGATGTTAAAATAAAAATGAATAAGGGTCTGCAAGCTCAAATGCACCCATTTAAATGAAGAAAAAATGTTAGGGTATCAGATGGGTAGGCAGAAGCAGTTTTCACAAGGCATGGATAGCAGAAAAGTGATCATTTCATTTACTAACTTCCTTTCAAAATCACTCCCCTTGTAGAAATACCCCATCCCCTTCATTTGTAGTCTTTCCCCTTGTTTCACTCTTTCCCCCCTTGCAAAAAGCCCCTTTTCCTAAGTTAAAATGCACATTTATCCTTGGAAAAGTAAAAAGCCCTTTATTAATTTCCTTTATTCATAAAACCAATAAAAACCCTTATCCTAACTTTAAATGATTAAATCTTTTTGTCGAGACCCACTGTGTAAATATTTTCCCCCAACATAAGTTTTACATTAGAACTTAGTGTATTTAACCCCCCATTCATTTTGTATTAACACTTAACTTTATACACATTTAACTCCCATTAAACCTTTATCCTGTATTTAATTAAATCCTTCATATGTATATCCTAAAATTTATTTTAAAAATAAGTTTTAATATTCCCCACATGTTATATATCCCGGAACGGCATATTACTATCCCACCTATTATAATATCCCACTTTCCCTAACCCCATTGGTTAATATATTAAACCCCACTTACTATATACTATCTCGCTTATTATCCATTGGTCCCACTTACCTTAACCCATTGGTTATATCATATAAACCCTGACCATATCACATATGTAACCAATCATATCCCAGGCCCCATGCTTGTCCAATCCCGACGACACCATCGCGTCCTCCCAATCGTTAGATATATACTTAGTAGATCTGATGCCTCGTATTCCTTTTAGCATCCCCGAAAGCATGAATTTTAACATACCCCAAACCTTGCAAAATGCGTAGTTTGCGTAACTCTCCTCCCTGCTACTTGTCTAATTTTCATTTGATCGCCTGGCCACAAATAATACCACCAACCACCTTTGGCCCATGCAAAAACCACCGAGTGGTTTTCTCCTTCCTGTTGCGCAAACCACCCTGTCAAATTCAAAATTGACCGGAATTCAATGTAATCAATGTTGATTAAAAATGCATATAAACCACCCAATTGTGCCTTTTTCATCCTTTTCGTTACAGTTTTCCGTAGAAGAAGCATTGCAGACTGAAAAAGTAGATGCCGACCCAGTTTTAAACTGAAATTCAACTAGAATTCAACCATTCACTGCTACAATTATTGCAGAAACAGACAGAAGCATTATAAAGACCTATAAAGCCTCAGAAAAGCCCTCTACTACCTCAAAATCCTTTTGCGAAGCAAAATCTGCATTTTTCCCAGGTATTCCTCAAAGAAAAATCTTGTTTCTTGATCTAAAAAGGAAGTAATTAAATTAATTGAATCATTTAGGAGCCTTTTTTAAACCTAAAGAAATCCCTGTTACTTCCTAAACCTCTTTCTGCAAACCATGAACCTATTTTCACAGATTCCCAAAGTCCTGAGATTGCTTTTAGACACATAGATTGAATAATTGAAGAAGTTGAGACCTCTGTAGACCTAAAGAAAGCCCTCTTGCTTCCCAAATCCTTTTTTATGTAAACCCTGGACCTAATTTCACAATATTCCCAAGGTCTAAGATTCTTTTTTTATTGCAGAAAGTAATAATTGAACAATTGGCTTCTTAAATCCTTCTGCAAACTGTTACAATCTGTCAAAAGTTTTCCTCAAAGGCATAAATCAGTTTTCCTGAGTCAAAAGAGTAATTAATTGTAAAAAAAAAAAAAAAACAATGGCTTCCAAAGCAGTAGTAGCTATCAATCCTCTATAACCCCCTGTTATAGATGTAGAACACATTCCCTTGGCTGATAGAGATTTTAAGATTAATGACATAGTCACTAAATTTAACCTTCTTGAACTCCACTCCTAGAGCCATGAAAAATCCATAGATCGGGCTGATGAAGTTTTTATTTGGGAGTCTAATTTACCAAAGTATGTTGTCCCATAGACCTTCCAATGTCCAGAAGTAATTAGACTCTGTCAATCCTACTATTTCCCTGATCAGAGAGCCATAATAAACCCTGAAAAAAAATCATGTTTACTATTACAGATGAGTCCATTAATCAAATGCTCCATATCCAATCTAGGCCAGATGAAACCTCTTTGTCCATTGAGGCTCTTACACAGTTATACCTGGATTTGGACTTCCCCGAGAGGTTCCAGATATTTCAAACTTTCATGCCTTCATTTGTAGAAATTCCCAAGATAAACCCTCCTAACCCTTCTGCAAAATTTTCTGAAAGAACCAAACATATCATTATTCTTGATTATTTTACAGATGAGCATGTTGATGTTGCAGTGCTAGGTTTTTTGTCTATTTTCACACCTGGTCATCCTGCTGCTACCATTTTTTAATTTTTCCCAATACCTTGCAGATAATATTCATGAGCAGTTGGTCAAAATGCCTTCTAAAGGTGTTTTCAAGTATTCTTTGTCCCCTATTCCACATTTTTTTATACTTTCAGTTTGAGAAATTTTCCATCAACCTTCATAAGCTTGATGTTGAAGGGAACCCATAGTCAGTCATATTTTGGACTCCTTTAATAAGAAAATACACCATAAAGTCCACCTATATAGATTTTAATGATTCTTTCATTCATCCTATAGTCAATAAGCTGAACAACAGCATGAAACCCAGAATTAGTGAGGAAATTAAGAAGGTCCTACAATTGTCAGAGCATAATAGGACAGAAGATTGGTACTTCTACCAAAACTATAGAGAGATAAGGGTATATGCATCAAATATTATTCCATATGGACTGCCCAAATACCTCCCAATGAGGCTATTTTCACTTGAGTACATAAGGCAGATTCTTAATTCTGATGCAATCAATTTCCTGGCAGCTAAAAAGAAGACACAATTCAAGTTAAAAAATCAGGGTGGCCCTTTCATTTGTAACAGCAGAGATACAGGTCCAGAAGCTGAAAAATATTTGTAGGAGTTCAAATTCAATAGCCTAAAATCAAGATTTGGTTATTTAAGTAGGATTTGATCCTATTAATGTCAAAGTTGCAAATGAGCTGATTAAAAAGAAAAATGTAGACATTGATGAATTAAAGAAGCAACTTAAGTTGCCTCCTACAGAACATCCTCAAGCAAAGGAAGTGTTACAGGATACAAATCAGAAAGATGAGATGATGAGTCTCATTCTACAGTTGACTACCCAGATAAATGAAATGGACAAGTTTGTCCAGGAGAAAAAGGACAAAGCAAAAGAAGTTCCAGTCATAGTCACTCCTATAGTCACCACAGTTGTGCCTTCTACACTAGCAGAATCATTTGCTCCTATAGTCTGAATGACTACAACACTTCCAGTCACTTCATCAACAACTTCAGCAACAAAGTCTTCAACAAAAGCAGCACAACCTACAAATGAGGAAAGTAAACTAGTAAAAGCTATGCAAGACATGTCTATCTAGAATTATGAAATCAACAAACTTAAAGAACAACTTAAAATTCTAGAGGATGTGAAGAAACTTGCTCATATTATGCACAATAATGAAGAATATAATGCAAAAAGGTTGAATAAGCAATTGAAGAAGTTAGAGAAAGATCTAACACTAAAAGAGCCCATGGCACAAGTCAGGAAACAGCTATGGGCCAATATCATTGAATCTGTCAATGATACTTGGCCATCCATACAGGTTATCTATGAACATAAAGACTTAGTCAAATAAGCAAGAGAAGCTATCCAAAAGCTCAAAGAAGAGCTTAGCAAGAAACTTGAAGAAGCTCTTGAAATCATCAAATTTCTTAATTCTAAGAACAGGCAAGAGCTAGAAGAAATTGAAATTAATGACAAAACAGAAACCATCCTAGAATTTAGGAAGGTTATTTCTAAAAAGAATTTGATGGTAAAACTAGAAGAGAAATGCCAGAATATGGAGATTTCCATCACAAGGTTCATGATAAATTTTGACATTCTCAGACAAAAAGGCCTTCCAAATCCATTAGTTATTCATGATAAACTAATGAAGCATGATGATTATGACAAGAGAATGAGAGAATTTGCCAATGATCAGGCTAATCTTCCTACTTCACAAGGATTTCCAACAGGGAAAGTTCTTTACAAAAGCTTTGAGAACCTTTTTTACCTGCAACATGAGGTAAAACACTTATTTGTAAACAAGCCTACATTCTCAAAGTATACTGAAGTAGATGAGATATTCAGGAGGATGATGAAGATAAAATTTCCAGAGGTAGAATTTTGGGAAAAAATGACTGATTTACTGTGAAATTAGTTTGCAATAATAACAGAGCAGTAACATCCTTGCAGTGAAAACGAGAAAATGAAAAGTGAAAAGAGACAGTCAAAGAGAATTAGATTTAAGATATGGTTTAAAGTCAAAACAGAAATTACAAAGCAGAGTTTAAAGTGTATCAGTTTAAAGTCAAAGTCAAAACAGAGATGAAAGCTGCCAACGTAGAGCACACTCCACTGCCTAACATTGAGTCTTCATTGAGCAACAATCAAGAGACAAATCAGCAACAAAATATCAACAATTGAATAGAAAATCAGTAAAAGCAGGGACATCTTGCATTAGTTAGAAAGTTGTCACTATCTTCTTGCATGAAGATATTTATTTTTCCATGAATAATTCCTAAGATTTTTTTAGGATATTTTGTAAGATTTTTTGCATAAATACTTCTCATTTTGAAGTACTTAGGGTGGATGAATTGTTGAAAATTTCTATAGTTGTACTATTCTAAACCTAAGGGTGATTGTACTAATTTCAATTCTGTAGATTGGATTATAGAAATAAAGCATCATATTACATGATTCATGTGTTGGGCCACTTTAGTGAATTATTTTCACTTGTTCTTTATCAATTTCTTATGTTTTTCACATGCTCATAAGTTTTCTTAAATCTAAATGATATATTAGGAATTTTATTTCAGAATATGTTTAATTACACTCTACCTTGAATTGTTTAACATTTACATGTTTTCCACTGATATCCAGATTAGGGAATTCTTAATTTCCCCCTAATTTCAATTGACCTCTACCTTTTCACTCATTATCCGGATTTGAAAACCCTTAATTTCTTTCTTATCCCTATTGAAACCATTTTCACCATCAGCCTTAAAGATCTGAAGTAACTCAGCTATCTTGCCTTGTAAACATTTCCAGTTAGACCTTGATCCTGATCTAACTACTTGACACATTGACTCCATTAGCCCAATGGAATACATACCTACATCTATCCATCTAAGTAAGTGATTTCATCACCAAACCAAATCAAAATCAAAATCCCAAGTAATCCTACATAACTAGCCTAAAATCAACTAAAATCAACAAAGATAAATCATATAGAGAGAGCCCTCTCTGAGCATTAGGAAGGCTAGATCGTAAGGCTTAAAAGTAGGTTTGTGGTTACCTCTAATATTATTTAAACCAAAAAATATAAAAAAACCCTTGAGAATTATTGGAGTGATAACACCCCAAAAAAATCCCAACTTCGGCAGTTGGCTCTAGCTTCTTCCTGGCATCCTTGGTCACATGCACATAAACAAATGAGCCAAAAATATTAAAGTGTGAAACATATGGTTTCTTACCAGTGAAAGCTTCTGCAGGTGTACTCATGCCAAGTACTCTATGAGAACAATGGTTTTGCACAAAAACTGCAGTGTTGTATGCTTCAACCCATAAATGCATTGGTAGGCCCTGATCATGCAACATCGCTCGTGCTGCACCCACGATCGTTCTGTTCTTCCTCTCTGTTGCCCCATTTTGCTGTGGGTTATGAGGCGCTACGAGTTCTCTTTGAATTCATTCTTTGGTGCATAAGTTCTTGAATTTTTGAGAGATGTATTCTCCACCATTATTGCTCCTTAGAGCCTTCACTTGCTTCCCCTACTCTTTCTCCACCAATGCATTAAACTCACAGAACTTTAAGAATATTTGATCCTTATTCTGCACGAAGAAGATCCAGCATTTACGAGAAAATTCATCAACAAAAATAACATATTTCTTATGTTTTTCTGCTGAAGCAACCGAGAATGCTCCACACACGTCTGTGTGAACTCTCTCAAGGATCCCTGAATCCTGGTTCTCCTTCTCATGAAATGTGGAGTCTACATACATCCCCATGGTGCAACTCTTGCAATGATCTAACTGAGAAGGTGTTCTCATTGGAAGTCCATTAGATATTTGATGCATGACTTTCAAGGCTCCATGATGAAGATGGCCCAATTTCCTATGCCATAATTCGCCCTCATCTCGGCTCACCACTTTTTGAGCCTTGCCCATCATGGCAGCACAGCCATCTACCTCCCGTTTGTGGATATTCTTAACTCAAATCCCTATCCTCTTGACTTGACCCATTGTTTTATATCACAAGAAATATTTTCCATCGCTAAAAACAACGTCGTAGCCTCTGTCCTCCAACATTGCAACTGAGACCAAATTTTTCTTCATACCTGGAACATGCATAATATCATTCAATTGAAATGGTTTACCTGACTCCCTATGAAAGGTAATGGTACCAATGCTGGTCGCACTGTACTGTCTGTCGTCGCCCATCTCTATATGCATCTGGAGATATTTCTCCTCCAAGACACTGAAAATTTCCTAATCTCCCGTCATGTGAAAGGAAGCGCCACTATCCAAATACCACACCGATCCCAATGCACTTGAAACCATGCATGCGATCAAAGAGAAGTCAAGCTCAAATTGTGGGGCAAGGACCTCACCAGCTGGAGCTCTAGCAGCCTTCTTCTTCTTCTTGTTCTTCTTTTTTGAACAGTTAGTAGCAAGATTCCCATGTTCGTGATAGTGAAAACACTTCACTTTGGACATATCCAGCTTCTTGCCTTTAGACTCAGATTTAGAATGGAATTTATGCCCCTTCCCCTTCTTCACCTTGGCAACCAAAGCACAATCCTCTTCATCATCATGATTTGATGAAGATCCATCTCTAGTGTTCCACCTGAACTCCTCCTGCACCGGATCCGACCACAGTCGTTCCCAATTCAGTAATTTTTCTTATCCGTTGATAGATTCTTCATAACTGTGCCAACTCTTAAGAATTCCCAAGAGAGCCAAGCTCACCAAATCATCATCAAAAATAATTATTCCCACACTCCACAGTTCATCCCAACATTGGAAAAACTTCATAAGATACTTCGGAATGTTGTCGCCCTTTTCCATTTTGATATTTCTAAGTTTATCTTTGAGCTCCAATTTCCTATGGTCGCTGCTGCTTTGGAATAGATCCATAAAATACTTCCACATTGCATATGGTGTGGCTTTCCCATGGAGGATTGAGACAATGTGGTCTCGTACTCCATCCAACAGGATCCTCCATGCCTTTTCCGCTTTCTTTTTCCATCCATCAAGCAATGCAGCATCTGTCGAAGCAGGCTTAGGAACATAATTGCCAATGAATTCGTTCAAGCCATTGTGTTTGAGTACTACCTCAATCCTGTCCTTCCAATAAATGTAGTTGAATCTTCCCTCGAGTGCATACTCTAACCTCAAGCAATTGAAAGCCATTTCAATGTTAAATCAACTGTAGCACCAAGAAAGTATTTCTACAAATTCGAATTATTTCCACCAAAAAACTCAGCTCCTTCTTCACTATTGCAATTTCCTGTGCTCTGATACCATGTATAAATTTAATACAAAATATGTATATCTTGGATTCTCCTTATCTAACAATAATATGCTACTTTTAAATACAGAATTTCTTCTAAAAATATTTGTGGAATTTGAAACACAATAAACAATCACAATATCATGAAGAAAGATCAATCACACATAACACAGATAATTTTCCTGGAGAAATATTATAGCTAAAAAACCCGTTATCTTCTATTATGTATTATATCATGGATCATGAAACAATTACATACAAAACTCCAATCCAAGAGCTCTCAGTACATCATACAATTGTCTCACACTGTCATACAAAAATTGGCAAGTTCCTTAGCCAATTTACTATCTCCAGAGAGCCTGCCTCCACTATGCAATCCCTACTGATAGAAATCCCTGAATGAATGAAATCCTGCTTGCATTGACTACGCAATCCTCATGGGCACATCCAATTTGTGTGTGGTCACATGTGTGCAACCAATAATGTCACAACTAATAGTCAATTCCCTTTCACCTACATCTCAACTAGGTCTCCACTGGATCTGACATGCATGCAGTTAATAGTAGTAAATATTCAGTTTCATGTGAGGCCACTGATTTTGAATTAATTAATAATTAATTCACTTGATATCTCACTAGTGTATCTTCAATTACAACTAGCACAATTGAGTTTAACTCACTTAACTGAGTTAAACTACTTTACAACTTTCATAACTGCACATCCAACTCTATTACAACCTCGAATCACTCAGTTACAACTAAGTCCACTTGCATTTCGGACCAACCAACCTCTTAACTCAAAATTCCTATAGCTAACTGATTTTCCACTTCAGTTAACTATTTCCAAATGCTCATTGAGAATAGATTATTGTTTATTGTCCAACTAATATTAAGTGATAATAATAGTCTACATGCATCTATAAATAGAAATGAAACCTATAAATAGAACTTGCACATACATATATAAATAGAAATGCATCTATAATGGAATTTTCTCATTCATCTATAAATAGACATCCACCTAAAAATAGCCTGAGGCTCCATCCTAGTGTAAGTGCTTAATTTTCACTAGGATATTCTTGTTTAATCTCAACATATGGTGCAACGGGCTCTTTGCGGGAATGGATGTGATAGGGTGGAGTGGACAAGAGGTCGTGTACATGGTGCAATGAAATTCGCAACGGTCCTTTGAACGATCGAAATTGCGATGGTTTAGTAAAAGCAGAAATCGCTTTTCGGAGGGGGGTGATGGTGGTATGTGGTATCGGAGGAGGGGGGGTGGTGCAAAATGTTCTGGGGGTGACACGTAGAAGTCTCGGCGGTATCAGATACCACCCATTTCGGAACCCCCCCCCCCTCTCCCGTTGTTAATGTTCGGAGGTTGAGGGAGGGACGAAAAACAATGTATGTCGTTAGATGTGGAGGGGTGTGCGGAGATTACGGAGAAGTGGAGATTAATTAACACGGATGGGATGTGTGATGTGATGGTGGGGTCAAAGAATACATAGATGTCAGGCGGTAGTGTAGAACTATAGGATAAAAGAAAAATATGAGTGTTTAGGGGGTTGGGATAAATGGAATAATAATATCTTCGAGACTTAGGGTAAAATTGAGACATAAGGTATGCCCAAATGATTTTGGTATATAATTTAGTTCCCAAACTTTAAAAAATAACCTTTTTTCCAAATTTTTGACTGTAAACACCCTCTGTTTTGATCTTCTTCTTCCACCATAGGAAAAATCAATTTTGATGCTGCACCTTGTAGGATAAATTTCATGTTGTCTTTCCATCTTTTCACCTCAACATATCTACCTACCCAGACTAAAAATCTAACATTTTTCTTCTTTTGTAGGGTGCATTTGGGCTTGCAGACCCTAAATCATTTTTTCTTTTAAATTTCTAACCTAACATATATCCTTATTTCTACCATTGGCTCATTTTAAACTATTGAGCCAATTTCATTTTCTACCTATCTACTGATATGCCAAGATTAAACAGTTTGGAAAATCTTATTTTCTAACCTATCAACAGAAATTGAAAATTGTACAATCATGATTAAACTGTATGATTGAAAAACCCTATCTAATGAGTAGTGGCATTTGAAATTGTAGCACTTTCAGTATTATTTCTTTTTTTGTTTTTAGGGTTTTCTTTCTTTTTCCTTTTTCTCTTTTTCCTTTTTTCTTTTTTTTATACCCTCTTTTCTTTCTTTTCATTTTTTTTTGGAAATACTTTGAATATTGAAAAAAATTTCAATATGAAATTGCAAGGAAGATGAAATATCCAATCACCTTGAGATCCTATAATTTATAGGGTACTAACAAAGGGTAAGGAAGAACTGGTATGCAAGTTAAAAAAGTCTTTGTATGGGTTAAAACAGTCACCAAGGATGTGGTATCAGAAATTTGATACATATATATATATATATATATATATATATATATATATATATATATATATATATATATATATATATATATATATGTGTGTGTGTGTGGACTTGGCTTCACCAAAAGTAAAGCGGATCACTGTGTGTATTTTAAATTTATTGGTGACCCTGTTATTTATTTCGTCTTGTATGTGGATGATATGCTCCTGATTGGAAATAGAAAATAAATCATTCGGGATTCAAGACACAATTGTCCTCCATGTTATACAGGATTTATGATTTCAGAAAAAAGCATTTTCCCTAGGTTTGGTGCCCGACCTAGAACAATAGATACACAAAGAACCCAATTCCTTTCCTTAGAATATATAGATGATGGAGTGAGGCCTACCTGATATCTGTCGCATGCTTCATTCCTTCTTTAGCTTGGAAGGTCCAATTCCAATTCCAATCGCAAAAATTAGATCCTGCACAGTTAGATAACACAAGCCAATAAACTATGAGATGTATGTAGTATCATCTAAGTATTTTATTCAATATATCAACTTGGTATTGAAATAAGTGAAATAATGACATCACATATAGGAAAAAAAATAATTCATTACATTATATAAATAGAAGGAGATTACAACCATAAGTAGCATTCGATCTTGTAGAAGAGCTCCTCCAAGTTTTTAACTCACTCTTTCCTTGTCATAACATGCACCTCTAGTCACCCTATGCATGGGATAATGACTACTTAATGTAGCAACATAAGGGCATAATCACTCTCCAAAGCCAACCATTCATTCCCTCTTTCATATGAGAGGGTAAATATATAGGAGAGAGGGGTAATTTGGGAGTTCTTATCCAATTACCATTCTAGGGATTTAGATCCACCTTTGATGGAGGGATAAGATCAAAGGATAAGTGGTGAAAAATCCAAAGTAGGGTAGGATAAGTTCTGAATATTAATCCAAGGTAAGTAGTTGAAACAAATTCTAGAAACTCCTAGAAGGTGAAGCTTCTGGAATCGCTATCATTCTCCTAGAATTCTAGAACCAACGTGGGTGCAAAGGAGAGCAACCTGTTGGTGAAAAACGTTGGCCACAGGGGAGAAAATTGTAGGTGAATGCACTCTAGTAGGCTTGCAGGGAGAGTTGGTACCCAAACTAGCTCAGATAAGGCAGTTTAGGGCTAAAATTTTGAGGGATAAAAGGTACATGCTTAAGGCTTTGTGCAATATGATGACAAGGAGAATAGGATGTTTATTGATCCCATTAGGAGGCTCACTTTGATTGGATGTGACAAAATGGCCATAACAAAATGCACCCTAAAGCACAAAGTTAGATATACTGAATGATGATTGCAATGCTTCATCTTGTGACAAGTAGGGATCAAGGACAACTGACGAGCTTCATATGTTACAATACATTTATCATGACATCTTTTTGCTGAGAGAGGCATACCCATACTCAACTCATAAGCTAACATAACATGTGTAATGATAAAAAATATGCGTCCATAGATGCAACTATTGGACTCATTACTAGATGATTGTTTGAATGATCACAACCATTATACATTGTGATCTTTCTATAAATCCTTAAATTGCAGCCCAAATGGATTAAACTAGATCTGGGGTCTTCTATCTCATTCACATGACCAATAGTGTACGAGTCTGTTGGCAATATGATGCAGAGTGTTGTCCTTGATGGCAACCCACTTGATGAAGATGATGGCAACCTACTTAATGAAGTTGTTCTTGATGCTTGATGAGTTTATTAATGATGTAAATATGATGTTCTGCAAGCAGCTCGAAAGTACCAGAGAAAGAAATATCAGTAAGGGACAGAACAATGATGTAAAGTGTGTATCACAAAGCATACGCGGGTTTGTTTAGGAGAAGTAGCGTATGCACGCGGAAAAGTACGTGCCAAGTCGTGTATGCCTAATTGTGCTCTAAATTTGTAAAACCAGGGATCTTACCATGGTATTGACCCATTGTATTGAGCGCTTGAATATCTAATTGATCCCGTCCAGGAATACCATTAGAAGTTGTGTGGTTTTGGCTCATGGTATTGACAAAGGCTAAACCTATATAAGGAGAAGAAATTCATAGTGCAAGGGTGTGCATGAGTCTAGGTTTGAATGAATACTTCACTCTGAAGTATGTCTGAATGAAAGGGTAACAGTTTGATGATAGATCTGATTCTATGATGCACCTATGAAGAAAATGATGAAGAGGGATCTCTAGATCTGAAATGTATATGTATTTTCTAGATCTGTTTATGGAATGATTAGATCTATGATCTAGTGAATCTGAGCTGAAGTAAAGAATGAAGATCTGAGTTGTTTACCTGTTTTGGAGAGCTGCATTGCCCTAAAATGTCTGAAGATCCATACGCAGGTTCGTCGAGGAGAAAGCGCGTATATACGCGGCTTGTATTCAGCAAAAGCGCATATGGGAATTGAAGTCAGCTCTGAAATGTGTGCAGATGTATACGCAGGTTGGTATTTTCGAAAGCTTGTATATACGCAGGTTCAGTGAAGTAAAAGTGCGTATGAAATCTAGGTTTTGCTGAACATGTGGAATGAAATATCTTATTTGTTCTGCCGTTTTACTGCTATCTGTCAATGATGTATTCATACAGATCTGGGTTGTTTGAATGTTGAATATGTTGCTGGTTATGATTGATTGAAGATCAAGTTGTTGGTTGTTTGGTTGATGATTCAATGAGTAAATTGATGGGGTTATGAGTTTCAGTTTGATGTATGATGAGCTTAAATGTGTAGAGTGGGTCCAGTCTAAAAATATGATGAAAAGTGGCCTACAAGGTATGTTGTGTGGAAGTTGTTGGATCCAGTATGAAAATTGATGAAACGTGGTCTGCAGAGGTGCTGAAGGTCGAAGCCTTCAGTCAGGGGGTTGTAGCTCCCTTCCAGGAGAGGCCGGTAAACGAGAGCAGCGGGTTGTAGCTCCCTTCCAGGAGAGGCCGGTAAACGAGAGCAGGGGGTTGTAACTCCCTTCCAGGAAAGGCTGGTAAACGAGATAAGGTTGTAGCCTTCTGCAGGTGGGTGCCTGCGTGCTGGTATGATTCTACGCCAGTACATGGTTGTAAGATGTTTTCTTTATAATAAAATATTGAAGGCTGACGCAGAATAGCTCTGCGCAATGTAATACCCACTTTACAAATCTTTAACAAATCGATATTGGAACAGCGGTTTAACAAATCGATATTGGAACAGCAGTTTAACAAATCGATATTGGAACAGCAGTTTTTAAAACAATCACAGGTAAAAAAATTGCAGTATGTCGCCCTTCCAAATTATCACTATCTGTTGACAAACTAGCCAGTCCAAGGCTATATTACACAATTGCAAATGCGTCTTTTTCCTGTAGTTTTTTTCTTCTTCACTTCGGAGAGAACACGCCCATACATTACTGTTCTCTTTTTATATGACAGTGGAAACGCCTTTTCTTAAAAATAACATTACCAGTACATACCTGTGACATTGCAGCCATTGACAATAACAATGAACATTTACCGATTACTCCAAATCCCACGCAATCTGCTCGCATTTGATCACTGAACATATGTGAGCATATCGCTTGACCAGTATTCAACGCATTTGTTCAAAATTGGCGGTCACATCATTATACATCAGATATGGATATATCTTGTTTTATCGGATTCCACGCGATTTTAACTGGAATCGCCCCGAGAATTCGGCATTAAACACTTAAATGCACTAACTGTTATAGGTTCCAATTCACCGAGTCTTTTATTAACACAACTACCACTCCCTATTAAATTTTGATGCAAAATTTCTGGGATCTACGATCACAGTCTTTCAGTGTTCGATTAAAATCAACAACATAAAACAATACAAACAGGAAAAGTCTTGTTAACTCTCCTTGATGCCAGAATGCCGAAACAGAAACGTATTCAAACTAAAACACAATCATTGCCAAGACAGAGAATTTAATACACGATTTTCTTTCCAAATTCGCATACATTCTTTGCCGCACCATAAACATTAATCGAACGAAATTTACGCGTTCAAATTTTGTAAACGATTCTATTACAACACACACACGATCTTCACAATCTTGAGGTCGCGCTCTCGAAGATTACACTCCAAAACTCTCTCTCCGCAGAGAAAGAGAATCTCTTGGTTTTATTTTAAACATATTATCCTCCTCCTAACTACTCGATACATAATCTTCTAATTATAAAAATTCTAACAATAAACTCCTATCTATTTGTGCTCACATACACCTGTTATAACAATCTTAACAATAAGATAGACACGCCTATTACAATAATAACTAATTATTTATGAATTCGACCTCTTTAGCAAACTGGATTTTAACACACAGCAACGAATTTCACCCTGTCAGGCCACAACATGTGGACAGTCTTCCACATTGCTGGCCAGGTCCGATGCTCCTGCATCAGACTCCCAGGGAAGAAAAGATTTGTCCTTCAAATTTTCAAGACTTACTCCATATCTCTGCAATTCAGCTGTTGTCAACCAACTGGAATCTTCCATTGGTTGCTCTTTCCACTTGACCAAACACTGATAGTGAGTCTGACTCTTGGTTTTCTTTGCTCTTTCTTTTTCCTTTTTCCTGCTCTGGGCTTTCGTCTGTTATGGCGTCTCCTTGTGGTTCTTCTTTTGGCTTTTTGTATAAGCACTAATCTGCAATACATGACTAAATCATCTGTTTGGAATTCCTTTTTCCGTCTCTTCATATCTGCTCGTTGTTTGTTTTTGCTACTGCATTCCTGCCATCTGCTTTTGTAATCTCCCTCAAATATGTTTCTAAGAGTTAGCCAATTCACAACTGCTTGGCTTTTCTTCAGATTTAATTTCAACTCTTCTTTAGAGACTGCATATTCCTCCAAACCTTCATTCTTCAATTTGATGGTGGTTTTATATAAGGCTCGAGAATTTGTACTCATGCGCCCTTCAGCTTCTTTCTCCGGACTGAGTACTGTTGGCACAGCACATGGATTAAGATTTCCACTGATTTGCCCTTTATCCATCAACTTTTCCATTTGTGTTCCAGCTTCAGCATTTTCCTACATTACCCTGTAGGCTACTTTATTCGACAAACTGACTCCAGGTATTAGATCATTATGGTGACTAATACTCCTGATGGGTAACAACTCATCCACAACAATATCAGCACAATCATTCAATAAATTCTGAATTTCTTCAGGTAAATCTTCTAAATTTGTCGAAGTTAAAATTACCTTGGGTTTTCCAACATTAGCAAAATGCATCTCCTTACCCTTCTCATCTTCCTGCAACAGGATCTTCTCATTCATCAACGTAACACTGTTTCCAAGTACTTCTTTATTAGCTTCAGCTTTCAATGGCAGTAGTGTATGCTTATTCCCATCTTTCTCTAAAGTATAGGTGTTCCTTCTGCCATCATGTATGGCATTTCGATCAAACTGCCAGGGCCTTCCAAGTAATATGTGACATACATCCATCGGCATTATATCACATAAAACAACATCTTTATAAGTACCAATTTGAAAATCAACCTTACATTGTTCCATTACAAAAATCTGATGGCCTTTCTGGAGCCACGATACTTTATAAGGAGTGGGGTGTACTGTTCTCTCCAACTTCAACTTGTCCACCATTTCTGTAGAAACAAGGTTGTCAGTACTACCGCTATCAATTACCAATTTGCAACACTTACCCTTAGACTTACATACTGTTCTGAATAAATTCTTCCTTTGAACTGGTTCTTTGGCTTCCTTAGCTTCTTCCAGTAATACCCTCTTCAGTAACAGGGACTCTCCAGCTTCTGGTGGTTCCTCTTTAGCTTCAGGTTGAGGAATCTCCTCCTTGGCTTCAGCAACATTCACGTTGCGTTGATTTGCTGATCTCTGATGAGGACAATCCCATTGTACATGTCCCCATTCACCACATGCAAAGCACCGGACATCTCTTCCTCAGCCTCTGCCTCTGGGCACGAACCTTCCGCGGCCAGAATCTCCTCTTTGTGGTGCTTTATTGCTCGCACTCCCTGCCTCATTCTGAGAGTGTTGAAATTTGGATTCAAATGTTCCCCCTTCTTTTCCCGGATTCTTACCTCTATTCCTTTGGTTTTGTTTGCGCAACAGTTTTTCCTCTGCTTTCAAACTTTCTTGATAGGCATCTTCAACAGTTTTCAAACTTAACAGGCTAATCTCATCTTGGATCTCATACCTTAGCCCATTAACATATTGGGCTACTTTCTCCAAATCATCTTCTACATGCCCTGTTCTGATGCTTAACCTGTAAAATTCTTCAGTATATTCTTTAACAGACATTCCTTTCTGCTTCAAATTTTGCATCTACTTAAAAAGATTCAAATGATAATCTTTAGGCAAAAACTTGGCTTTCAGTTTGCTTACCATTTTATCCCACTGCTTGATCTTAGATTTTCCCTTTCTCGTTCTTGATGTCTGTAACTCGTCCCACCAGATGGCTGCGTGACCTTTCAATCTAGTGACTGCAAATTTTACCCTTTTATTTTCTTCAATCTCTTCATAATCGAAGTACTGATCTATGGATCTGATCCAATCCATGAGCTCTTCGGCATTCAGACTCCCTTCATACATAGGAATCTCCAATTTGGGTTTGCTTCCAACCTTCGCCAGCATCTTCATGAATTTAACATTTTCATTTTCTTCTTCTGCTTCCACATCTTCCTCAGATTCTTCTGAAGAACTTTCAGCTCCCTCATCAGGTGCTCTTCTATGGGTTGTTTCCATTGTCTCCATTCGTTCACGTAGTCTTCGCACTTCTTCTATTAAGACTGCATTTGCTTCTGGTCTCCCTCGACCAATTCCTCTCCTTGGCGGCATCTTTGCTGCAAACACCTGCTAATTTGGCTCTGATACCAAATCTGACGCAGAATAGCTCTGCGCAATGTAATACCCACTTTACAAATCTTTAACAAATCGATATTGGAACAGCGGTTTAACAAATCGATATTGGAACAGCAGTTTAACAAATCGATATTGGAACAGCAGTTTAACAAATCGATATTGGAACAGCAGTTTTTAAAACAATCACAGGTAAAAAAATTGCAGTATGTCACCCTTCCAAATTATCACTATCTGTTGACAAACTAGCCAGTCCAAGGCTATATTACACAATTGCAAATGCGTCTTTTTCCTGTAGTTTTTTTCTTCTTCACTTCGGAGAGAAAACGCCCATACATTACTGTTCTCTTTTTATATGACAGTGGAAACGCCTTTTCTTAAAAATAACATTACCAGTACATACCTGTGACATTGCCAGCCATTGACAATAACAATGAACATTTACCGATTACTCCAAATCCCACGCAATCTGCTCGCATTTGATCACTGAACATATGTGAGCATATCGCTTGACCAGTATTCAACGCATTTGTTCAAAATTGGCGGTCACATCATTATACATCAGATATGGATATATCTTGTTTTATCGGATTCCACGCGATTTTAACTGGAATCGCCCCGAGAATTCGGCATTAAACACTTAAATGCACTAACTGTTATAGGTTCCAATTCACCGAGTCTTTGATTAACACAACTACCACTCCCTATTAAATTTTGATGCAAAATTTCTGGGATCTACGATCACAGTCTTTCAGTGTTCGATTAAAATCAACAACATAAAACAATACAAATAGGAAAAGTCTTGTTAACTCTCCTTGATGCCAGAATGCCGAAACAGAAACGTATTCAAACTAAAACACAATCATTGCCAAGACAGAGAATTTAATACACGATTTTCTTTCCAAATTCGCATACATTGCTGCGCACCATAAAAACTTATTAATGAACAGAATTTCTGCGTTCAAATTTCATAAAAAAAACGATTCTATTACAACACACACACGATCTTCACAATCTTCTGAGCTCGCGCTCTCGAAGATTACACTCCAAAAACTCTCTCTCCACGAAGAAAATCTCTTCGTTTTTATTACAACTGTCTTATCCTCCTCCCTAACTACTCGATACATAATCTTCTAATTATAAAAATTCTAACAATAAACTCCTATCTATTTGTGCTCACATACACCTGTTATAACAATCTTAACAATAAGATAGACACGCCTATTACAATAATAACTAATTATTTATGAAGTCGACCTCTTTAGCAAACTGGATTTTAACACACAGCAACGAATTTCACCCTGTCAGGCCACAACATGTGGACAGTCTTCCACATTGCTGGCCAGGTCCGATGCTCCTGCATCAAAGGCTGAGACAACGACAGTGGTGGTTTTCTCCCGACTTGGGTTTCCACCTTAAATCCTGGTGTTCATGTGTGTTGCTTATGTGTAATGGTTTATTCTGTTATTACTGCACATGCTTACTACTAACTAAACATCTGATGAATGAATGATGCTTAGATCTAAGTCAAGAAATAAATGCATAATAATATCTCTGTGTATACGCGATTTTTATGAAGGATATCCGCGTGTATACGCGAGTTGGGCTCAGTAAAGTAGCGTATGGGTTTTAGAGAAAGAAAAAGTAAAAATATTTGAGTATGCCCTAAATCCTGATTCACCCCCCCCCCCCCCCTCTCTCAATATTTTTCCCAACAGAGTTTATCCATGTGAATCAATGAGTTGGAGTCGAACATGGTAGACACCATCTAATTATCGGCCAATGATGTAATCCATTAACAGACAGGATAGAAACCATCAATGATCTTAATGGCTCTCAAGGTACTATGTTACAAATTGTATGGTGTGAGTAAATGAGTTGATGTCGAAAACCACAAGGAATATTTCGGTCAAAGACCATTGATGTTAACATGTCGTCGGGAGCAAGGAAACTTTCCATTGATGTACGCAAGAACCAAGGTACCAAAGGGGTGTTTCTAAGTCAACTTCGTGGATGATGTGTTGATGTCAGCAGGAAGTGACCCGTCGCAGGAGGGCCTTGACATATCCCCCATCAATGACATGAAACAGGTTTCATGCATGAGACAGAATGAGCAGAATGATGTTGATATGGAACTGGATCAGGAAAGGCAAACATGAAATGAAGGCTTAAGGGTATTGTAGCAGATATCAATTAAGATGATTTCTCTTGAAAACATAACGACATTGAATGGTGTTGGCAGTATTGACTCAAAATCAAAATGAATGCTCTGAAAAATGGTATGATAACCAAAATAAAAGCATATTACCCAACCCAATAGCCAAAGAGATGAAGTGGAAAGTATCATGTTCAAGAGAGACTTGCTGCCATTTAGAAAAAATGGAATCCCATGTTTTCCAAATTTCCCCAACCATACTGGTCAATACCTCTTTATTGTTTAACAAGCTTGAGGAGGATAACATATGCTTGATGTGTAACTTCATCCTTCGTATGAATCCCTCTAAGTATATTTAATGAACCTTGAGAAGGAGTCGCTCATCCTTGTGATGTTCAACAAGCCCGTCACTATTTTATGTTTTAACAAGTCCAGTGAAGGTAAAACTCAATTTCTTTTTCATGTTTAGAGAGTTTGAAAAACAGGCGGAAAAGAAAAATCGAGATGTCCCTTTTCGTAGATAGTCTCTCAAGTCCAAAAAGGTAGAAAAAAATACTCAAGAGAACCTCTTAGCCATATTCGACTAAGGTATTCATTTTTCGTAGTTAGTCTATCTCAGTCCAAAAAGGGGTTAAACTTATATTGAGCAGACATTTTTCATTTACTTTACGAGCTCGAAAGGGTAAGTTCTCAACAATATTTTCATATTTTGGGTCTGAAAAGAGCTGAAAGAGGAATCCATGGGGTTCCTTTTTTATTGGTTTATAGAGTCCGAAAAAAAGATAAAATTATACTCCTTGGTCAAAATAACTTATTCAAAGAATTAAAAACCTGCTAAAAATTGTCGACCTGCTTCAAAACACCACCAGAAGGATTAAAAATACATGTTTTATAGTAAAAATGAAGCATATCTAGGTCAAAATACTAATGATGAAAAAAATAACGATAAAATGACAATAAATATCTAAAATGACTTTTCATTTTTACCATTTCACACTTTACCTTCAACAATGAGTATTTGGAGCCATTTTCCCCTCGATATTCTACAGTTGATTGCGACCAATCTAGGGAACCATTTCAAGTGTCGTCAGATCTAGGTAGGAGATGAAACCTTTCTTTATCTTTCCAAGGTTCAATTTTTTGATTTCATTCAACTTTATTGAGGTTTTGAGGCCCCTAGGGTTCATAAAAAATGCCCTGGGACCAACGCACCCCCATAGTGTCAAAAAGGGCGTTGCACCTAAGAAGAGTAACACTGCAGGAAGAGGAGCGATGCTCTATCTTGGAATTCTGGGGTGCGTTGGGTGCAATTTTCCAAGTTTGTACTCAATTTTTCCTCAAATGTTACCAATTTCTTTGCATGGAAAATACCTTAATGAGTACCTTGTTGATGTTTCAAGTACCCATCAACATAGAATGGCATTTATCTAGAGAGAAAGAGAACATGAAGCACATGATATGGATGCCTCAAATGACCCTGCTATGATCTAGGCGCTTAGAAACTGCGGATTGTTAAAATTATTCTGGCTTCCTGATATGAGGCAAAAAATGGAGTTGTTGAAATACCTTGTACATTCGTGGGATGTTCAGGCACAGGAATTCAAGTTTGGGGAGAATGTTCTCGAGATACAGGTAGATGACATTTACTTTCTGATGGGATTTTTAAAGTGAGTTGCCCCCATATTTCTTCTAGGTGGAAGAAGTGGTGGTCAGATGGTGAAATATTACATTTCTACCTATTACAAACCCTGAGCCATCCCTACCTGAGACAGAAATATTAACATCTAGGATGTGACCCAACTTCTTTTGAGCATTATCTTGTTCATCATAGATAGATTTGTAGGAAACTTGACATTACATGTGGCCAACATATGATACATGCAGTACGGGGTAGAGTGCTTATAGCCGACAATATTCAACTGGAGCGAGGGTGTCTTGGTCAACTTGAAGGAAAAACTTACTAAAGAAAAGGAGGGGAATTTGAAAAACTTCAGCTATGGTGCCATCTTGGTCTCTTTTGCCTTAGAGCGGGTATGACTACTACAACCTCAGCATATTGTACTTAATCCCTTCAATCCGAGGGTCTCGCAGATGAGGAGGTGGATAGATCACATGGATAGCCATGCAGGTCCATCATTGATAATATTTTCACCAACCATATTTGGATGGCTGTGCAGATAGTTCACTGTGATTGATGACTATCCTTATGCAGGGTCGATGGATTTCTGCGATGATCTCGAGCTCATGTTGCCTAAGGGAAAGCAATGGGATGCTACATGTAAGATACTTTGACTAAAATATTTGATGTTTTCATGCATATATTGGACCTGTTTGACCACTGGGTGCTACATATATCCGATGCATAGAGAGACAACCACAAGAGGAGGCAGTGGAACCAGTACCAGTCACTGCGGTAGGACGAGATGTGCTACGGTATCTTGAGGTAGCAGAGTTCCTGACAGAGGTAGAGCGCCACATGGAGAGATTGACTCATGGGATTGATGAGACCGGAGTTGATCATATTTCACTACAACTTCGACGACACACCATCAGGGTGCCTAGTCATATTGGTCGATTACTGCGCGAGATAGCTCGCATAGTGTCATTTTATCATGAGCACCACAACACCACTGATTAGTCTAATTAGTTATTTGCATGTAGTTTTGATATGGTTTATCCAACTATAGGTGTCTCGAGGCAAACATTTTTGCAAAACAAAACTTATCACACACACACATATTCAATGTTTTCCTAGTTTCTATCTACTTTCAATATAATGTGATGTGAATTGAAAGTTATTTACATTCGTTGAAAATGTCGATCTAAAACAAAATTAGCTAGGAAATTTGCTAAAGTGTTTAGATTTCTAGAAATGTGTTTATATTGTATGAAATAAAAATTCTTTTCCAGAATACACTCTCAAAACCATGTGAAGGATGGTGGGATTTCTCACCAAATAGATGTTCGCAAGCTGTAGTACTACAAGTTTTGAGTCAAGCCTTATGACTATACAATGAATACCATGTGAAATAGCATCAGATAATAGCTTGACCACAGTGCTATACTCAACGATGTTGTTAGTAGAGAGGCCAATGAAAATCCCTTGCATACTCACCAACTCGCCATTTGGAGCAAAGATCGCCCACGCTGCGGAGGATAGGTTGCGAGTACTATGGCTAGCACCATCAACATAAACAATATATGGTTTGAGAGAGGTTGAAATTTGTAAACCAAAGTAAATAAGGATCAACAAAAACCATGGGAAAATCTAAAAAAACACACTGTAAACACACACAACACACATATAGACATCATGTACACATTGTACCATCCATGGGATGAAGCATAGTATTTTTTGAGATACAACCCATTTCTAGGTTGCGATAGTGGAATTCCATCAAGGTTGACTAACACGTAAGCCCCTTTTGCAAGGAATTGACAATGTATGAGCCTAGCCACATAGGATGGAACTTTCCTGGGCCTAAGTTATCGGCCTCTTGGTCATAAAAGAGTACCATATATCCTTCTGAGAAGATTTTAGGCTTGAAACTTTTGTCATATTTCATTTTAATGCATATTTTATGAGCTTTATTGGCTAGAACGACATCATACCGAGTCTCATATAGTCGAGTAAAGTGTAAAAGATGCTCCTCTTCTGCTGAGGTAGGAGGGAGAAGTTCAATGGCTAGTTTTAGCGATGGAATTTCACACTAAATGGGAAGGATCACTTCCAAATCGTAAACCAATTGAAAGGGTGTGAATCTGGTAGTAGTCCTTACTGAGGTTTGGTATGCCCACAAGGCAGCATATAGGAGTGAATGCCAGTCTGATTTGTGGACCCCTATCATTCATTGAAGCATAGTCTTGAGAACTTTATTGATAGATTCAACCTATGCATTAGCCTGAGGACAATAAGGAGTGAAATTTTCATGTGAAAGTCCCAATTTGGAAGTTAATTCGGTCATCATACGATTCTGAAAATTCTTCCAGTGATCTGTAACTATTTCTTGCGGAACTCCAAACCTAGAAATCATATGGTTAGAGAAAACATACGCTGTCATTTTTCTAGTGTTATTGAATGTAGGCATCACTTTAGCCCACTTAGTAAACTATTCAACAACAAAAATGATATAACCAAGCCCCCGACCAAATATGGGTTACATGTCATAAAGTCGATACCCCATTTCTCAAAGGGACCGACGACGAAAATGGGATGCAGTAGAGCAGGTGGAGCATGAAATTTGCGATCCTATATCTGGAAAGCATGACACTTCTGGACTGCAAGAATACAGTCTTAGAAAATGGTGGGCCAAAAGTAACTGATGCCTAATATCTTTTGCACGATAACGTAACCAGATAAATGTACACCACAAGATCCTGAGTGGCACCTATGTAAAATCATATTGATACCACGATGGTAAAGGGTTTCGTCGATAATCAGATAATTTCGGGATTGGTACTGGATACGTCGCTTCTCGGAGTGAGAGGTATTAGGTCGTAAATTTTTGGTCTGGAGATAAAACATAAAATCTTGATACCATGGGTTAGATGACGACATCAGAAAATAATGACTCATCAGGGATGGAATAGTCAAATGTAGATTCCATATCAAGAGAGGGGAGACCACACATTAGTTCAGCGAAGACTAGGGATTTCTTTGACTTGGATTTGATGAATTCCAAGTCAAACTCTTGGAAAATAACTATCCATTTCGAGTACTTCCCCCCTAGTAGTTGGCATGACAATATGTATGTCATCGGGTTGCAAGTTGAAATGACCATAGTCTTCTGAAGAAAAATATAATGGCGAAAGCGCTGGACGGCTTGAACGACTGCCAAAGCTAACTTTTCAACATGAGTATATCAGATCTCAATATCATTGAGATTCCAAATAAGATAATAGATGGGATGTTCATTTACAACATCGTCTTATTGGACCAACACCATAGCTATAGTAGAAATGGTGGCAACGAGGTACATGAATTAATCACGCTGATAGTCAGGAGGATATAAGAGAGATGCCTGAACCATTGCATCTTTCAAGGCATCAAAATATTTTTTCGCAACGTCATCCCAATGGAAGGGAATCCCCTTTTTTCAGTAAGTGAGTAAATCCTTTGGTCAACTCAGTGTAATTAGGAACGAACCTCTTCAATAAATTAGATCTCCCTTGGAGTCTTTTTAACTTAACGAAATAAGATGGTGTAGGAAAATCGATTATTTCTTGGACTTTAAGAGGATCGATACAAAATCCTTGCTTGGAAATAGCGAAACCAAGGAGTCAACCAGAACCAACACAGAACACACATTTTTGCGGGTTAAGTCGAATTTTATAGTGCCTACAATGGAAAAACCAAATATGGTTGCATGATATTCTTAATATCATGAAAATCATAATCCATTACACGTTCAAACGTGGCTACCATGTTATGAAGCCCGAATGGGAGTTTCTTATAAGAGAAAGTACCCCAGGGACAAATTAATGTTGTCTTTGGTTAGTTTGTTGGGAGAATGTTGATTTGATTGTGACTCAAGAATCCATCCATAAATGAATAGATCTCACAGTCATTGCAATCATCGACAATCCGGTCAATAAACGGTGTTGGATAGTTTTCTTTCGAATAAGATTTATTAAAATCTCGATGATCAACACATACTCGAATCGTGCCATGTTTCTTCATGACAGGGAAAAAATTCGACACCTAATCAGTTATAGGAACATGGTAGATAAAACCACCTCATAGGAGCTGTTCAATTTCAGCTTTTATACCTACAGCCTTCTTTGGATGAACTAGATGAAGGCATTTTCAAATGAGTTTGGAATCTAGATACATTTTAATATCGTACACCACAATGTTTGTGTCAATGCTTGCCATTTATTCGTATGTCCATGCAAAGACATCTCTGAACTTACGAAGAAGGGATCGATAAATCTTGACTTCATATGAAGAACAAGATGCTCTAGTGTAAATAATTTCGACTATTCCTGGTTTGATTGAAATATCGAGAGGAATGGTGCCTTAAATATTCGAGAGGTTATTTTCAGAGTCAATATCATGAATGTAAATGGAATTTGCAAAGGGTTCGATTGAACTAGATAGATACACATCACTGAGATTATCCTCCATAGAATCAGGAAAGGGGGAACGATGGTGATGCTTGTCCCATGACATGTCTTCTGACATCATCATCGCCATGATGCTTTCATCTATTGAGAATATACGTGAGAAAGGATCAAAGGGCTTGCCATAATATAATGATAAATATACCCAATTGATCAAAGAAAAAGTATGGGCTGCACAAGCCGAGTATATAGCTTCGTAATCTTGCTAAACGAGGTTGACTGACATCTAGTCACCAAAAATTTGGATGTCAACTTCATTTGGTACAATCCATGGATTAGCCAGGATTGTGGAGGAGGATATCATATTGATATAAGAAACCGAAGGTGAGGAGTTTAAAGGGGGAGGGGGGGGGAGTGAGAAAGTCCCCATCAATGATGAATCTTTTATTAATCCAACTTGAACATGTTGATAAGAATATAAGGCTTCTCCTACAAGAGGGAAAGTTCCAGTAACATTGGAATCAGAGGCGAAAAGGTTGATTTTATCTACGGCTATGATGTCGCCTTTATGAGGAAAGTTGATCATTTGGAAATAAGTCGAAACAATAGTAGCCATAACATAAATCCATGCGCATCCCAATAGAAGGTTATAATCAAGAGGTCTCTCAATAACTTCTACTTAAACAGAGACGGTTTTGCCCCCCAGTTCCAGTTGGAGGGAATTTAAAATCCCACAAGGTTTATATGTCCTTCCATTGAAGGCTTTCAATTTGATGGTTGATTGACTCAGTTGAGGTGACCCGATCGCTTTCTAGAAATACATGGACATGATGAAGGTTGAGGCTCCCTCATCCACGATAGAAAGACAAATGTTTTTTCCATGGACGAGAAACACAATCATAAAAGCTAACTATGATGGAAGTCGAGGGGTATTTTTTTCATGGGATAAAACCACTAGGTTGGAATATGATAGATCCACACATTTGATTGCTGATAGTAAGGCCTTCTTCTAGGTGGGGCAGTTTTGCAAACACCTTAAGATTTGACATAGCAGATAGAGACTGAGCCAAGTCTTCAACTATGTTATAATTCTAGGAAAATATTGAATGAGGGTTGCAAGAGGACTTATGAATAACACCCTTCGGAGGCCTGATAGTTAATTCCATTGTAATCGGAGATGGACCAGAATTAGATGAGGATGGTGCCGATTTGGCAAGTTGATCAGTAGTCTGACCATTTGGTGGATTCACATTACCGTAGTCCTTATTCCGAGTGGTCACCATAACATCAGATTTCAGCTTCGATGAAGAAATCATTAAAACTATGTTAGATGAAGAAGGGTCTTAGGAAGCCATATGAGTCTCCTGATTGCGAAATGGGTCGGTCAAAAAAATGGGAGAAGTGGATGATTTAAGAAATTGATTCACTTTAGTGCGGTGTGTAAAATCATGTGTAAAGTGATCCTCATTTCAAATCAAGCACGGATATCGAGGTTTTCATTTCTCATCAAAAGACATTTTTTTTTGTTTATCCTAAGGTGACGAGTCTTTATTTTTCTTTCCCTTACCTTTCATATTACTTCCAGGTTGATGTTGAGATTCGCCCTTGTCAAATGAAATGGAACTTATCTCCAAAGTAGAAGCTGCAGGAGGTTGGGATTAAGGGTTTTGTATAGAAGCGGTGAGAGCAATACTAGATGGTCTACTCACTGACTACAAACTAGTAGAACCAATAATGCCATCAGAAACATGAGATTCTTTACTAGAAAGAAGAGGGAAATTATTTGAAGGTCTTAGAGTGTTTGATATTTTATCATAGAGCGTGCCTGATTGGGTATACACTAGATCTAAATATTGAGCATGATAAATGACTTGCTCTTCGGTCACAACTCCACCTTTGGCTACATATTATGTTATAGGAGCTAAAAAATATTTTACAAACCATTTACCAATAATTGATCGGGAAAATAAGTCTTGAATGTGAATGTTCGTGAATGTGATCTGACATATGAGTGGAATCTGATTGTGTGAAGTTAGTCAATAGTTTTGTTCCAATTTCGTATCCGATGGGTAGTTGGAAATGGATGAGGAAGGTGGTAGCTAAGGTGCTGAAATCGTGAAACAAATATCTAGGTAATTCAATATACCATTTAGCTGTAGTACCTATAATAATTCGCCTGAAAAGACGAAGTCGAATAGAATCATCATTAAGGGGGTTGGACGAATACCATAGATGATACGACATAACGTGCTCCGATGGGTATTCTCCAAGACTCCCATTGAATTTTGGGATATTAGATAGAAACTTAGTGGGAATAATTGGCCACCAAGGTGAATGAGCAATTGGGTTGTTAGTAATCCATGTCAAATCAGGTAATTCTAAAGTAGCCACAAAAGGAAATTGTTGGTTAAATTATGAGGGAAGATGTCTTGAGTAATATGGGATAGCCAGAGAAATGGGTACTTGCATTCCAGGATAAGGATTTTTTTGATGATATGGAACTTAGCTACTAGGATATGGAGGATGTTGATAACCAACATACAAGTGTGTTTGTTTCACATTTCCAAGGTAGCGATAAAGCTACTGGAACAATTGGGTTTGGATTTTTTGGCCTTGAAAAGGTATGTGATATGATCCATACTGTTGCTCAATGGGAATTTTTATTGCCCCCTAGTATGACAGGTTCAATTGATACTGCGCCCATTAGGAGAATTTTGAGGTCTAAAATGGTCTTCCTAAGAAAAATGTACAACCAAAATAAACTTTACAAGGTCCAATAGGATTCAAGATGATGATGTCAACCATGGGGGATGATTCACCATTTTTGAAGTAAAAAAGTAAAAAGATTAAAAAATAATAAAATAATAAAACTACTTTTTCAAATCATATTTTCAAATTATATCCCTAAGGTTTTACTAAAATTTTGAGTGGGAGTGCTTGTTGGATGCAAAATTTAATTCCTCATCCAAGGAGTACCCATGTTGCATACTTTCGATGGACCCTGCCACATGAAAAATGAGAAATACATGAAAAAACGAGATTCCAATCACGTTTTTCATGTATAAGGGTCCATCAAAAGTATACAACATGGGTACTCCTTTGATAAGGAATCAAATTATGCATCCAAAAATTGTTTTCTCTTGAAATTTGAGTAAACCCATAGGGAGATAAGTTGAAAATACGAGTTGAAAAAATAGTTTTTCTTTTTCCCTCTAAAATTTGATGATGTAATATAATCTTATTTTATTATTTCCACTATTATTTTATAATTTCCTTAGGAGGCCCATTTTATACCTAAAAATTCCCCTAATGAGATTATGAAGAATTTGACCCACCGAAACATGATGAGCACCTTATGCAAGCGATTGAGAAGATGAGGTACCTTGTACAGTTTGAGTAAGCGGTTCCTGGAAAGAACCATATACCATTGAAATAGGTTGTAAAAGTTGTACAACTTGTAATTTGAGCTTATTGAGGTGCTGACGGATAGATAGAAATTTGTGATGAAGATGGTTTTGTTTCAGTATTCAACAATCGATCCCAAAACGAACCAAGTTGAATGGGTAAGGTAGGTTTCCAAACATTGGCATCCATTCCAAGACAAGGATTGCAATTAGGCATGTTACCATATTGAGGTATAGCAATAATAGGTTTCCCTCCTGCATAAGGAGGAGGAGATGGAAGAGGAAATTGTGATCCAGATGGAAAGTACTCAACATAAGGAGAGTTAGGTTGTTGAGGGTAGCTTTCCCTACTGATGTAGGGGCTAGCCTGCTGCTCTACTGTAGGTGTAGTTGGAGGAAAAGAAGAAGACTGTGTGGCATTCATAAGAGAAGTACCAGAAATTATTCCCGGATTATATGAAATGGGAGAGGTCCAAGGACTGGAAGCTGCAACAGAAAAGGTACTAGATAATGATGATAAATAGGTGGGATGGATAGGACACCATACAAATGAGTTTCTGGTGATGTTGCAAACATATATGAGGAAGCGACATTCCATATCTCAACCATAGTGGTGGACATGACTTGCGAACTTGAATCAATTCTAGTCATGGCTGTCAATCCCAATATGTTTTGTTGCAAAAAATTCATGGGTAAGTCCAAAGAATCATGTAAATGAGGTTGTATCGGAGTTTGAAGTGACAAAGAAGGGTTAGTTTGATAAAAATGAAGTCCTTCCCAATAAGTAGGAGTAGAAGGATGAGGCTCTTCTTGAGGAATCTCTTCAATACTCACAAGTTTGTATGGAAGAGGCTCGTCGTCGGGCCCAAGCTATATTGGGTATGTCTGAGACAATGTAAGAGAAGAGGAAGCTCCCGCTGAATTAGGTGAGGTTGACTTAGGCTCCTCATGTTCAATGACCTCAAGAAACAAGGTTTCTGACTCATGAAGGTCAAGTTCAATGACCTTAGGTACCAAAGTTTCAGGGAATTCTATTTCAATTGTGTCAGTGTCACTAACAAGGATAGAGGTGATCTCGGGTTCGAAAATCAAGGGGATAGATGACTATGGTTGATCAGAATCAAGAGAAATTCCAGAAGTAGTGCCCGAGGTTCCTGATTTGGTAGTTTACATTTTCTTATGTTTTTAGTCGATGAGGAGTAGCCTCTGGAGCAAGTGGAGTCTTGTTTTGCATTCTTCGCAAACGTCGGGGAGAAGGATTTTGTTCTTCCATGTTGGATGATAAATTTTATTAACACAAAAATAAATAAATAAAAAAGAGGGTAATCTAGGCATGAAGGATTACCAAGCAACCGTGAATTGCAATATACACCTTGGCAAACCAAGGACTTAACGTACGATATCCAATCTCCCTGCATGTTGTGTTCGGTGTACCATGGTATACAAGGCCGAAGACTCGGTTACCTATGGATGGATGAAAACCTAGTGGGGACTCCCAAAATATACTCGATGATATGTAGGAGTGTATTCCATAGTAGTGATGTTTAATGTGTAACTGTTTTATGAGAGCATTCCCATATACTTTTCATGCATGAAGCACCATCCAATATATCCGAAGGTATGTTGAGAATGATCCTATACACTTATGTATGTGGAACAAGATTTCATCCCCAGAATGTAAGGCTAGAAAAAAATGACAGCTCCTACATTTAATGACGTCAGAGCATGTCTCTAGCCTAGAACTCTAAATGTTTGTGTTAATGTTACAAATGCTCCTTAGGTTGATTCAATACATTTTACTTTTTATCTTTGATTAAGTTACAGTTGTGGGGATCACCAAGAATTTCACTTGAATACCCTAAAATACAAATATAGCATGAGAGAATAGAAATATTTTCTCATTCAAGGAAAATCTAGCTAAGGAAGGGAAGAAACAATCAAGATGCAACACAAAAATGAAGAAAACAAGATGCAATATATAATTCCCTTTCGATGCAATTTTTCTTAAACTAATGTATTTGAAACCCTTAAATGCCAAATGAAAAAAATTTATTTTCACCACACTTAATTTTCGAAATGAAGAAAACTAAGATGAAAATTCTCAATTACTAATTGAATTACACTTTTCATAACGAGGACTCAAAAAAAAATCATCAAAGCGATCAACAATCAAACAAAACAAGTTTGCAAGCAACCAAATGATAAGAACAAAGAAAAATTGAAAAAACAAATTATCAAAGGAAAACAAACACAAATTCAAATTGAATGGAGGTTTCATAGGGACCACAAGACACTTAAGAGTCAAGGATGATAAACTGGAAGAAGGTTGATGAGAGAGAGGCTAAAAAACCAAGGAAAAACTTGTGCAAAATCAGGGACCAACACTGGTGCAGAGTGATCACTAGTTATTTGCAACGTTGGGACAGAGTGGGCCAGGGTGAGGTGCAATGCTCTGTCAGAGGCATTAGGGGAGAACTGGGCTCAGGGAAGAGATTTCCGGCACAAAAAAATGAAAAATGGGCTGATGAATCCACTTCCTAGGTATGTTCTTGGTTGGATGATGTAAAAAAATTCTATCAATGAAGTGATGAACACAAAGGATAGGGAAAACCACCACGGGAATATTTTGTTCCCTAGTATGGTCGCCAATTTGTTATAGGGTATTGTTGTGCTATACAACAACCCCCCATTTATTTTTATAAATAGGGACCCCTTAAAAATAAATAAGAAATTATGTTTTAAATTCTTACAATAAAACTTAGAAAATAATTTTTTTTTCTTTTTTCTTTAAAAAGCGCATCGCTTATCACATATTTTATTTTCAAAAAAGAATCATAAAACATAAAATCGGTGAATTGAAAAATGCGCTCTTAAAATATCCTTCCAAAGAAATAAAATGTTTTGTTCGCATCGCACTTTATTTAGTAAAGACTTAAGAAACAAGTAATATAAGTTGCGACAGCCACAGACCCGACAAGCAAATAAACTAAAAAGTATAAATCCTTTTCGCTATCGCATCCATTTTAAGTTTTCGCAAATCACATTGTGCGCAAATTATAATATAGACTTTAAACGTATCTTATAAATGTTGCAATCTGCAATTTGCGCAGATCGCATTTCGCAACTTTTATGAGACAATCACAAAATATTATGATGAATCATTATGATTTGCGCATCTAATAAGCTCAGCGTGTGAAAGAAGCTTATGTCATATCAGATTGGATTTAAGATCCTAACAGCTTTAAAACTAGTAATGGATAGTGCGTGTAGAGCCATGTGAAACATTAAATAAGGAATTATGAAGAGATGATTGATAGATTGACAGCTTTTCGCACGAGTTAGAAATAAATCACTGATATATCTTTATGATACTCCTTATAAGATAATTGCACTTTTCTCTCATGAAATCAATTATCGAGTTGAAGAAATCAGAAATGAGTAAAAAGGGTAAAGAGGTGTCTCACGTACCATCTGTCGAAGACACAGACATGTCTTCATTTTTCTTAGACATTGTCTGCAACAAAGACTGTGGTAGTTCATCATGGGAAGCAATGTACAAACTTTTTGAAGATGAAGATCCAAGAGTGATAAATAAACTTTCAGCAACAGGCACTGATTCTACTTCGGATGCAACTGTTTTCGACATTGCATGCTCACATATTCATAGAATAGCTACGAGACCGAAGATTCTACCTTAAACAGATATGATTAGGTGGGTAGTCAAAAAATTAAATATTGAAGATAGAGTTTTCAAGAATTCTAGAGGAGATATTATGGGTTCTTTCAAAGCGGAAGACTTAGCAGCCATGTACCATTTACCAACTCCACAGTAGAAATATGATAATAGATATGTGCAAATGTTCAGAGCAAAACATCCAAATCTTATCAAATTTATCCATGAATGGAAAGACAATGAAGGGAAATTGAAGCAGGATAAATTCGGTATGTACCCAATTACACAAATTCCTAATCCTTATTGTTACATTGCTGGTATGTTATGTAGAATATTTTCCAAACCTGATAGTACTAGGTTCTCAAGAGATTGGGTTCCCTAATTGATGCAATCGTCAATTCGTCTATCTTAAATTGGGCAGACCTTTTATCCAATTACCTAGCCAAACATATCTCTGAATATAGGAATAAAAGGAGTGCTTCATCCCAAGAAACTTTTCCCTTTTACATGTCTACCTATGTCATGGATTCCATCTGTGTCACTTCTACATTTCCAATCATGGGTTGGAAATGGACCACTAAAAACCCTATCTCAATTCATATTTATCATGAAGAAGTCTGGGACTCTAAATTCCACTTACATTTTTATAAAATCTACTATGGAGTTATGTTACCCATGTATCAGATGATTTTCAATGAAAAGGCTCCTAGGGTTTTCAAAGAAGCCAATGAAGATATTCTTCCTATAGCCAGATGGTTCGCTGAAGAAAAGTTCACATATATCCGAGTATTTGGAAGTTCTAATTTTCCACATGTTTTACCCTACTATGTTCTGGATAAATTGCTTGCAAGGGAAATAGCTTATCAACTCATCAATGGTGTCACAAAGCAACTAAAAGATGATAAAAAGGCTATTTGGCCTTCTTTCCCTCTATAGTGCGACACCTTTACTCTGGCTAATATTGGCCATATATACAAAGAGGGTCCTAACATTCAGTTATTGAAGTTGGCATTCATGCCAGGAAGATTATATGACCCCAACGATGTAATTAAAAATTACATGGAAAAACTCAAAACAAAGCCTTTCATAAAGGAAGAAGACAAATTTGATGACTTCTTCCAAGGCGTTGAAAAATTTTCTGATATTGTCAAAAGGGTTTCCTGTCATGAAAACGCTGAAGCTTTTCAAGTATATATAAATAAGAGATTGAAAAATATCCCTTTGAATTTTCTAGTTATTTAAGATGAAAAGCACACTCCAAGTGTTAGTCTCGATGAAGAAATGAAATATGGCTCTGAAAATGAATCTGGTCAATCACAGTAGCAGTCTGATAAGTCAGATCAATCTGAGGATGAATCTGAATATAAGAAATAAAATTTAGAAATCGACCAAATTCTTAAAGAAATAGAGTTGCAAGAGAAAGCAAAGAAAAATGGCACTTAATCAATTTGAGAAGTAGTTCAAAAGGATCAGAGCACGTTAGATCAGTCTAAATCATCTCAAGGAAAAGACTTGGTAAATGAATGGGAACAATTTTCCCAAGCAATAAATATTCTTAAGGAAAAAGTCAACACTAATCAAACATCAAGTTTTCAAATGCCAGAGCCTTCTCAGAAGATAGTCGAAACCGTCAATCCTCTATAGAGAATCCAAGCAATACATGAAAAATAAATCATACCGGCTTACTCTATAGATCAAAGTATCCTACAGATTGAAGACATTCCATCATTGGATATTTTCTACAGTCCTAGCTACAAGGCTGTAGTAAAAAGGAATAAAAGAAAAAGGATTGATGAGACAACCCCGAAATCAACAAATGAATCGGTTGATGTACTCTGGAAAGCCTCTTCAGATGATCCCACTGATCATCTAACTAAGTTGTCACAATATGTAGGAGAATATGCCATAGCCACTATTGATAAGGTAATTGAAGTTAGAATATTGTTGAAACAGAAAGAAACCAAAATACAAGAATTGGATGAGTTGTTAAAGGAAGAAAAATCCAAGTCCATTGAGTAGATCAATGAAAGTTCAGCATAATTTTATAAATATATTGAAAGTCTCAAGTTGAAACATCAAACAGAGCTTAATGAGAAGCAAGCACATCTAGAAAGAACAATGGCAGAGCTACAGAATCAATCACGATTAGAACAATTCATCATAGAAGCACTTTATATAAATACTATGATAAAGAAAGAGAAAAAATTATTTTTTCATCAAGTTTCTATGATTTATTCTTATTTTGATTCTAATAAGACAATGATTCAGAAAATAGAAATTCATAAACTAGAATGTGAGAAATTCGAAAAGAAAATTGAGGAACACATTCAGTGGCAAAATTCTGATGTAGGAAGACAAGCTAATCTACCACAAATAGATAAGCTTCACAAAGAATTGTTATTTACAGAATGGAAAGCACAGATCATCCGAGCATAAAAGGCAGCGATCAAGACAACCAAAAAATCAAATGAGGTTATTCATCTCTTATGTGACCAATTGTTTAGAACAGGACTTCTTAAAGAAAGAACGTATGATGTGTTTTAAGGAACAAAAGAAGTAGAATTAAAATGGACACAGAGAGCATAACAATAGGAAGAAATGATCAAGAAAGTCAATAATTTTGATCAAGAAAATTACTGGAGTTTTCTGATCAAACCTTATCATCAGTAGCAAACTCTTCTATTCCTTACAGAGTCAGCAAAAAGGTCTTAGTTGATAATCTCAAATGCTATCTTCAAGGGGAAAATTGGATCACGGATATCATAGCCAACTCAGCTTAAGGAAATGCTAGATATCTCCCAACTTCGTGATCACACTCAGAAAGAAATTTAGGATCCATAAAGTCAAGATTATTAGTTCTAAATTCCTAGATTATTGTTTAAGTTAAGTTTTTAGAGAAAGGTTGTTTGAAACCTCCTCTACATTTTTGTAAATCATTTAATTTAGTTTGTAGTTAATTTTTGTATTTAAACCCTTCTCATGCATTTAGAGAAGGGTCCAAGATTTTGTTAAGAACATTTGCAAAGACTGCTTACTTGTAAGTAAGTTTGTGGATGCCTTGATGAAGTAATGGAACACGACCTTTTTCAGTTATAAATATCATTTTGTTGAATCATTGTTGGTGCACTTCTGTATTCTTTGAACGACTCTTTGATTGAAGAATTGGATACAGCCTATTATCACTAATCTGATAAGCAGAGTAATACACATCTGGTACTATTATCATGTATGTTATTTTTGTTTCTGAATTTTAGTGATGAACTCAACTTTCATGAATCATATATAGAATTAATTATTTTTGTCTGAAATATTAGTTTCACTATTGTATGATATAAAGATAGAAATTAGTTATTTTATACATGGTCATGAGATAAATGCGATATATCTCCCATTTTCTTTTGATTAACTTTTTTTCAAGATAATCATCTTACACAGTAATAATTCTATTAAATCTGTGATGATTTTCATCATCACAGGTTGAACAGATATCTCTTTAGATTGCATTTAAATATTATCCCTGGGTTAGATTAAATTTAATTCAAAGCTTTGCATTTAGAAATAAATTTGTCTTAGTTTGTAGTAATTCATCTTTCTAAAAAAATTTGATAGAAATCCAACAAATTATCATAAAAAACCAAATATGGGAAATTGGTCCCATCATACCCAATCCGAGCCACTATCCCAAATGGAAAAGGAACTGTTTTAAGGTCCAGACCAAGTGGTTATCCCCCTTGTTGTTGCCATGGATTTTTGAGGCCATCAATAGGTATTTATGATTGCAGACAAAGGTATCTCCCCTAATTTTGGTGGCTGACCTAGAACAATAGAGAAACAAAGAACCCAATTCTTTTCCTTAGAATATATAGATGATGGAGTGAGGCCTACCTAATATCTGTCGCACGCTTCGCTCCTTCTTTAACTTGGACGGTCGAATTCTAGCTCCAACAGCCAAAATTAGATCTTGCACAATCAAATAACACAAGCCAAGAAACTATGAGATGTATGTAGTATCATCTAAGTATCTTATTCAATAGATCAACTAGTTATTGAAATAAGTGAAATAACGACATCACATATAGGAAGACACAAAATCCATTGCATTGTATAAATAGAAGGATTTTACAACCATAAGTAGCAGTCGATCTTGTAGATAGCTCCTCCAAGTTTTTAACTCCTCCTTTCCTTGCCACAACATGCACCACCAGTCACCCTATGTATGGGATAATAACTACTTACTGCAGCAGCATAAGGGCAGAATCACTCTCTAAAGCCAACCATTCATTCCCTCTTGCATATGAGAGGGTAAGTATATAGGAGAGAGGGGTAAGTTTGGAGTTCTTATCTAATTACCATTCTACAGCTTTAGATCCAACTTTGATGGAGGGATAGGATCAAAGGATAAGTGGTGAAAACTACAAAGTAGGGTAGGATAGGATTTGAATTTCAATCCAAGGTAAGTAGTTGAAACAAATTATGGAAACACTTATAAGGTGAATATTATGGAATCCTTATCATTCTCCGATAATTTTAGAAACGACGTATGTGCAAAGGAGAGCAACTTGTTGGTGACCAACATTGGCCACCGAGGAGCAAATTGTAGGTGAACACACCCTAGTAGGCCACTTGGTATCCCAGTAGCTGCAGCAATAGCATCAGTGGACATCTAAAATGTAACTCCAGCAAGATTAACTTGTTTTTCATGCAAATTGATAATAAATAGTCTTGTTAGCTCAGGGTGGTTTTGTACTTGCTGCACCTTCTCACAAAAATCAAAGCAGCCCACATGTTTGAAGCAGGAAACAGTAAGAGGAGATGCCATGAGTTCTCTTGTATTGAGGGGTTCAAATTTGTTCATCTTTCCTCCTTTATGGTCATGCCTCCTTGGCATTTGGGCCTCGCCACCACTGTCTTCACCCTCTGACATGTTGAAAACTCTGTTTTAGAAACCCTTTGGCTGATGTGAAATGAGATGAAGGGATGGTATGAAATGGCAGTTTTGCAAATGAATGGAATGAGTGAGAATGAAGGGAGTGGATGTTGAGACAAGCAAGATAAATGGCAGCCCTCAAACAGTGCAATTTTCCTGTCTTATCACTGATTTTCTAAAAGGAGGATGAAGAAATGGCAAAATAGTGATTTCAGCTGAAAACCTAGGGTTTGATTTAGGGTTTCATTCCATTCATTAAATGATGACCAACATAGCTTGAAGATGAGCTCATGTCATGTACTTACCTCTTACCAGTGCCTTAGAAGACTTGAGAAAAGATTTGAAGGATTTTTTATTTGATTTGTGTGGTTATAAGACTTTGAAATCCCTTCTGTCCAAGCGCGCAGCGCCAGAGCTGAGGGGGCAACGCCAGGCCTAAGCGCACAACGCCAGTTCTGAGTACGCAATGCCAAGAGAATGAGCGGAGGGTCTTGTCAGGTAAGAGCGTAGCATCGCTCCCAGCGCACAATGCCACCTCGCAGGCGCGTAGCGCCTTCAGAAAATGAACAAGGAAAAATGCCAAGGGCACAACGCTCACTCCCAAGAGCGCAACGCCAAGCTAAATGCGCATCGCCTAGCAAATTTGCCCAAATTTTGCTTGAAAACTCACAAACTCTTCTCCTCTGGATGCTTTTGATGCTTTGCAGGGCAACAATGATTCTTTTGAAACGTTAGATGGGATTTATAGACAAATGGAAGTTTGATTTAATTTGAACAGCCCACTTTCTAATGTCAAAAATCCTTTTTGTTTTCTCACTAACCCTTTTACACTTTTTTTCCTTGCAGGTGACTAAAAGCATTGAATTGGCGTTTCCTTTGATCATTGAGGCATGACAAGTTTATTTTGACAACTTTAGGATGATTACATATAGCAACATCTTCAAAATCCTCTATTGTTTCCACCATTAAGTCTAACTTATCTTTTCCACCTTCTCTGGCCATCTTTTCCAAAACCTTAAGTGTTTGCAGTCTTTACAGCAATCATCAATGTTTTCTTCTGAGTTCTCTATATCCCTTTCAAGTTCATTCGTTTCTGTCCAATTCACCTTACCCTTTTCCAAATCTCATCAATAGTCTCTAATAGATTTTCTTCATGTTTGGCCTTGTGGGCTTCCTCCATGTCATTTTCAGCAAGTGATCATTGGTTTGGCACTCAACTAGACTATCAAGTTCATAACCCTAGTAATCTATAAGAACAAGTGTTTCCTCTTTCCCTTGTTGTAAGTTATTTTAATTCAGGAGTAGATAGTCTACCTCATCAGTACCGTTTGCTGAAAAATCTTTCAACACTCCTGCAGAAGTGTTGAACCTTTTCCATTTTTCTCATTTGCAGGTCCTGAACTGATAAGGCAAACTTCTTTGGATATTTTAGGTCCTTATTGAATAACCATGTATTGACATTCTATTCCATCTGAACTGGATTGTAGCAAAGGAAAAGCAGTGTTTGAAACATCCAAGGATGACCTTAAACAATGTAAAAACCCTAATGACCTAGTGGGGGTGTTCTTTGACCTGATTTTGACTGAAATTTGACTTGGAGATCTTCAGGTGAAAACAAAGTATTGTTATGGGTTATGAGGCCCAAAGGGACATGGGGATGAGTCAACACTAGGAAACCCTAGAGGGAGGATGGAGTTTATTTGACAAGGGAAAACAGGGAAACGAGGTTATAGGAAAGAAAGAAGGATGAAGATGAGAGGCATAAGCCCATAAGGAGTCTTTCAGGAGCAATAGGGTGACCTTGAGATGGTAAACTGACGAATAATGAAAAAATTTGTATAAGGATAATGAAGGCAATGAGATTTCTAAAACTCACAATATTCAAGGAATGTTGTTTTCAGAAAACTATAACCATCCTATAGTCATCTAAAGATAGTGAAAAATACTGATGACTAACACATTTAACATTATTATAACTTCTTATTTTTATTGTAGTAATATATAATCGTACATGTATAATCTTAAACATATTTAATATGTAATAAACATATTTAATATATTTATTACATCGATCTCTTTCCAGTATGTCTTCTGGGAGGAAAATGGGACAACAAACTCTCTGTGTAAGAAATGGCTCTTAGCAACCACTGGATTCATGCATTATATACATCTAGAGTTTGACACCATCAGAGATGAGGGATCTATTCCCCTCCCCTAGTTTTTTTACTATCCTCCTCATCATATTTTGAATTGTGGTTTTTATTATGATTTTTGCACTTTATATTTTCCTCGTGTCTTTATGGAGTTCTACTAAAACATATTTTTTGAACTTATACTGAAGCTTTGGTTGGGCTATCTAATTATATGTTTGTATATATTCTCTTCTCCTCACTATACATTTTCCTTGGTTGATCTTATGTAAGTCACTTGTACAAGATACTATTTTTTATAATATGCATAGGTACATTATGAAACCAACTTTTTTCATCTGGAAAAAAAAGAAAGAAAGATAGAAATTAGATATGCATTAGATGTAAAGTAAAAAATATTATATGTCAACATTTTTAATGTCTGTTATACAAGAAGAATAATAATAATAATAATAATTTTAAAAAATAACACAATTTAATGTTGAGTTCAACATTCCCGGATGCGGGTGGTTAACGAGGTTTTTTGTACGTGGGTGATTTAGTGGATTGGCGTGTGGATCATCACCACCGCCTTCCGTCCTTGCACCAGGCTTGGTTTTAATGCTCATGCTCGAGACTTCACTGTTGTGTTAATGCAGCTCAACTATCCTCGCCAGCCCGCTCACTATTCTGTCATGGCACCCATCAGAGATTTCATTTGCCCCCCTCCCCTGAGCACTCGCTGCTCCCCTGCTGCCGCTGAGCATTGCTCTTGCACCAGCACCGGGAAGCGATGTGTCTTGGGATGTTGTGTGGATCTTGTGCCAGACTTTCATATCTCCCACAGCCATCTCTGCAATTACAGTCATTCTCTTTCTACTTTTTCCAGGCATCTCCAGTGTGTCAAAGACAGGCTCCCCTATGTTTTCCCCTGCCTCCACAACCTTGACGACAGCTCTATTTTTCCTGCTCATCTCACCATGCTGAGATTGAGACAGCGCATGCGCAGCAGAAGGGGGAGTTCCCGTGGTCTTGCCCATCACCAGACCTCCACCTCCACATCCGATTCTTCTTCCTACTCTTCAGAATTTGGCCCTGTTCGCTTTCCTGCCTCCAGAAGAGGTCGTGGTAGGGGTTGAGGGCAGCCAAACTCTGCTACGCACTTTCGTCTCTCGACCAAACCTCACTCTCACATTGCTCGTTTTCATTACCCCTGCACCCTCAACAATCAAACCTTCCAAGCCTCTGTCACCATTAAACTCCGTGAAATGACCGCTGGCCATATTATGGCTACTCCTGGAGATTCTCTGGAGACCAGGGGGGGAGATGCGCAGGACTCATTTCAAAATATCAACAGACAGCGTGTGGAATCTACTGACAATGCAACCCAGGACGAGCGTCTGCAAGCAGTGCACAATGTCCGAATTGGGGAAGGCTCTACCAGCATGGAGGTCCCTCCTACTGAAGAGGTTGATCCCTACCAATTTGCTTGCCGCATCATCGAGGAAATTACTTTCCCCTCCCATGAATATTAATCAGGTTCGCACTTCTTGGTCTTTGGTTTTAGATTGCACGAATATGCTAAATCTCTTCCTGTCAAACAATCTTCCCTCGCTCTACACTTCTCAGGCATACATGTCAATTCATATATCAAACTGTCGGTTTCCCCTGCGCGGGCGGCATATAAATGTTTATGTCTGTGTTTTTTGGAGTCTGCAACAGCATTACAACATATTTGTTTTTTATTTTGGAATGGGCAGAGTCTGTTTGTGCCCGGTCAATTGGTCTGAGTCTGTGGATTTCCTCTGGACAGACAAGGTCTTGCTTTTTGTCGTTCTCATAGCTAGTTTTGTCAGTCAATGTTTAGCGATGGATTATGTGAATGCCGCAATGATGGGCCAGAACTCTTGAGGCCACTGCCTCTCTGTAAATTTATTTTTCTTTTTGTATCAATATAGAAGTAGACCAATTCAGAAAAAAAAAAAATGTTGAGTTCAACATTAAAATTAAATATATAAATATAAAACATACAACAACTTCATACAATTTTATTTGTAAATGCATATAAATACGTAGAAAAAATCTAAATTTAAACAATAATAAATCAGTGGAACAATAATAAGCAATGGATAGTGATTCGGTTAAAATAAATGTGCGAACACAGAATTTATAAACTCTATAAACTCATTTAATGCGATAAGTTAACCCAGAAAACGAATACAAACTTTTAAATAAGAGAGAACATTTAACTTGCGAGATTGTTGTGCTAAAAGTACTTATAATATTGAATGAAATTTATTCAAACCTTTCCAATCCATAAGAACATGATAATCCAGGAGTAGTCTGCCTAATTTACCTACACTCTTTACTAGATGAAAAATTTTGTTTAATATAATATGAGAAAATAATGTGAATTTGTTTTGCGGGTTTTTCAATTTTAGTATAATGTTAATATATAAAAATAATCTGAAATGTTTTTCTGTTCACCAAATAAGTCTATTTATCAATGTATCAATGTGCAGTTTAATTAAGTTCACAAGATAAGTTTGATATCATGATTTATTTGTATATTGTAATTAAAAAAAAAAAAAATTGTTAAAAGTGTAAATTAGAAGATTATTAAAATAGAAAATCTGTGGACTTATACATGTTTGACACTTAATCCATCAAAAGTTAAAGTGGGGGAGTTGAGCAGTCAAAAAGAGTCCAAGAGACGTTGAAATATGAATCCAAGAATCACACCCATGTATCATAAATGTACATCTATGATTAATAGAAAATTGAATTAAGGTTTATCCTTTATATCTACTATCTTCTCCATGTATGTTTAACATTTTAATATAATGTTTATATAATATTAAAAAATAATATGAAATTATTTTGTGTTTTCCTAATAAATAGATTTATCAATGTGTAATTTCATAAATTTCTCAAGATAAATTTGATTGCATATTTTGTAATTTAAATAAAAACTAAAACTAAAAGTGTTCAAAAGAAATAAAAACAAAAAAAAAATGATAAAATGCATATTAGAAAATTACTAAATGATAATTTTGGTCAAACCTTTTATTAATAAAAGCATCACATATGTAACATTAAAATGAAAAAAAAAAAAAATAATAAAATCCAAATGAAAAAATAATAAATAATATATATATATATATATATATATATATATATATATATATATATATATATATATATATATATATATATATATATATATATATAATTCGGAACTTATTAAGCTCTTCATCTCCATGAGGCCAATCTACACTGGTGTCATCCATGAGGCCAAAATTGGAAAAATAACCTATTTTGCAGCTGAGTTTTGGAGGCCTTCCCAGTGTCCAAATGAGCTCCATGATAGCTGAATGGAAATCCTGTACCGTCTGGTTTCTAGATCTACCTCAATTTCCAGATTGGTGCCCATTTTCTTAGTCAAAAACCATTTCTCCCAAGACTGCTCAGCACACAGCGCCAGTGCTGAAAAGAGGGTAGAAAGGTGGTTTTTAAGTAGTTTTTGGCCTTTTGAGGGACTAGTTTTGCTCCAAATGACCTGAAATTTTCTGAGGATGATGTCCTTGGCATGAAGAACATGAAAATGCTGAGTTTTTCCCGTTTGAGTGCCCCAAAAAGGATTGCATCGCCAGTGGCACTGCGTGTTTGGCCCTTTTTCTACTAGCCAAACTGTCAAAAATAAAAAAAATTGCACCAAGTGCCAAAATTTGGAATTTACCTTGCTGATCATGATTTGGATGCTTGGAGGGATACATCAGCAAGGATATTCAGTTTTTCCTTCTCCTTTTCCTCATTTAGGGCTTGAATCTTTGCAAGGGTTCTTTTGAGCTTGGCCCTTGCAATCATGTTTCTCATGGCATAATGCTTTGCCATCTTCCTCTGCATGTCAATGTCTCTTTTTGCCTTCCGAAGTTGACCCTCTAGGTGCAAGTTTGCCCTCTCAAGACAAGATTCTCTATCATAGCTGATCTCCATGGCAAGCAACTCACTTGGAGTGAGCTACTCTGCCAATTCTGTCTTTTTCTCTCTTTCCCGAGCCAAAGCATTCTTCAACCCAATTGTCCTTGGCCTCTTCCTAGGAAGTTGTTCTTCCTCATCCTCACTGTCATCAAGAGTTCCCAAGGTCTCATCTAGCATAGCCTTGGCCTTTCTGGCCTCTTTCTGGGCTCTGATTTCCTGACCTCACTGATGGCTTTCTCTGTCTCTAACTGTTGGTTTTCTAACCCAAGGAAATTGATCACATTCTTAGCCCCACCAAGATTAGCTTGCAGCGCACTAATCTTGGCATCCTTGCTTTTGAGCAGCATATTTGTGATCCTCTCCTCATCTTCATCCTCAAGGTCAATAAGTTGAAACTCTTGTTCTTTTCATGTGTATCATCCTCTTCAACAATGACCTGCTCTGCAACCTTTTCCTTACCCTTATCAAGTTGTTTTGTTGATGTAGAAGGCAGGGCCCCTTCCACAATCTGTGGAGCAAACACCTGTCTGTGGCCTCTTTGATTGGTCAAAGGAAAAGGCTCTATGTCAACCATCTCAGTGTCATCTGTCTCACTGCTCTCTTCACTGTTGGATGCTCTGGTATCAAGAGATGATGGTGAAGGATTGTGAAAAGGTGATGAAAGAGGATCATCATGAGGTGAAGGAATGTGAGTGGATGGTGATGTGGAAGGGTCATCATGGGGTGAAGGAATGTGAGTGGATGGTGATGCATGAGTCGTGGGATATGATGGAGAAGTAGGAATGGGAGGATGAGAAGATGAAGGAATGTATTGATGATGATGGCCATGTGGAGTAGTGAAAGCCTCATTGGCAATGAAGGTCTCCCATGGAATGCCTTTCTACTGTAGTTGGTGCATAACCACCATCTTGATGAGTGAGTGGTGAAATAGGCTCTGCATTTTCTGAGGATAATCTCTCTTTTACACTATGTAGGCCATTTTTTCAATGCTTCGGAAGAGGTAATATGGTATATGCAGCATCCTCACTCTAGTAAAATGCATAAGAAGCCTGATGTGATACGAGTAGAGGCGGGAGAATCTTTCCTCACATGTGAAATACTTCATAATGATCCTCATCATAGGTGCATATCTATCAAGCAAATGAGAAAATTGGGATATGGACTTGTGGTGATCTTTATACCTAGGCTTTAGGTAGGGTTCAAAGTCACACATGCCTAGGTTTGCTTGCTTGAACCACTTTTCTCCCAGACTTGGTATCCCAGAAGCTGCAACAATAGCATCAGTGGACATCTCAAATGCAACTCCAGCAAGAATAACCTGTTTGTCATGCAAATTGATAATAAATAGTCTTGTTAGCTCAGGGTGGTTTTGTACTTGCTGCACCTTCTCACAAAATCAAAGCAGCCCACATGTTTGAAGCATGAAACAGTTTGAGGAGATGCCATGAGTTCTCTTGTATTAAGGAGTTCAAATCTGTTTATCTTTCCTTCTTTATGATCATGCCTCCTTGGCATTTGGGCCTCGCCACCACTATCTTCACCCTCTGACATGTTGAAAACTATGTTTTAGAAACCCTTGGGCTGATGTGAAATGAGATGAAGGGATGGTATGAAATGGCAGTTTTGCAAATGAATGGAATGAGTGAGAATGAAGGGAGTGGATGTTGAGACAAGCAAGATAAATGGCAGCCCTCAAATGGTGCAATTTCCCTGTCTTATCACTAATTTTCTAAAAGGAGGATGAAGAAATGGCAAAATAGTTATTTCAAGTTGAAAATCTAGGGTTTGATTTAGGGTTTCATTCCATTCATTAAATGATGACCAACATAGCTTGAAGATGAGCTCATGTCATGTACTTACCTCTTACTAGTGCCTTAGAAGACTTGACCAAAGATTTGAAGGAGTTTTGATTTGATTTGGGTGGTTATAAGACTTTGAAACCTCATCTGTCCAAGTGCGCAGTGCTAGGGCTGAGGGCATAACGCCAGGCCTAAGCGCGCAACATTAGTTCTAAGCACGCAATGCCAAGAGAATGAGCGGAGGGTCTTGTCGAGTAAGAGCGTAGCACCACTCCCAGCACGCAGCGCCACCTCCCAGGTGTGCAGCGCCTTTAGAAAATGAACGAGGAAAAATGCCAAGGGCGCAGCGCCCACTCCCAAGCGCGCAGCGCTAAGCTAAACGTGCAGCGCCCACTCCCAGGCACGCAACACTAAGCTAAACGCGCAGCGCCGAGCAAATTTGCCCAAATTTTTCTTGAAAACTCACAAACTCTTCTCCTCTGAATGCTTTTGATGCTTTGCAAGGCAACAATGATTCTTTTGAAATGTTAGATGGGCTTTATAGGCAAATGGAAGTTTGATTTCATTTGAACAACCCACTTTCTAATGTCAAAAATCCTTTTTCTTTTCTCACAATCCCTTTTACACTTTTTTGCCTTGCAGGTGACTGAAAACATTGAATTGGCATTTCATTTGATCATTGAGGCATGACAAGTTTATTTTGACAACTTTAGGATGATTACACATAGCAACATCTTCAAAATCCTCTCTTGTTTCCACCATTAAGTTTAACTTATCTTTTCCACCTTCTCTGGCCATCTTTTCCAAAACCCTAAGTGTTTGCAGTCTTTACAGCAATCATCGGTGGTGTCTTCTGAGTTCTCTAAAGCTCTTTCAAGTTCATTCATTTCTGTCCACTTCACCTTACCCTTTTCCAAATTTCATCAATAGTCTCTAATATATTTTGTTCATGTTTGGCCTTATGGGCTTCCTCCATGTCATTTTCAGCAAGTGATCATTGTTTTGGCACTCAACTGAACTATCAAGTTCATAACCCTAGTAATCTATAAGAACAAGTGTTTCCTCTTTCCCTTGCTGTAATTTGTTTTCATTTAGGAGTAGATAGTCTACCTCATCAGTACCTTTTGCTGATAAATATTTCAACACTCCTGTAGAAGTGTTGAACCTTTTCCATTTTTCTCATTTGCAGGTCCTGAACTAATAGGCAAACTTCTTTGGATATTTTAGGTCCTTATTGAATAACCATGTCTTGACATTCTATTCCATCTGAGCCGGATTCTAGCAAAGTAAAAGCAATGCCTGAAACATCCAAGGATGACCTTAAACAATGTAAAAACCCTAATGACCTAGTGGGGGTGTTCTTTGACCTGATTTTGACTGAAATTTGACTTGGAGATCTTCAGGTGAAAACAGAGTATTGTTATGGGTTATTAGGCCGAAAGGGACATGGAGATGAGTCAACACTAGGAAACCCTAGAGGGAGGATGGAGTCTATTTGACAAGGAAAAACAGGGCAATGAGGTTATAGGCAGGAAAGAAGGATGAAGATGAGAGGCATAAGCCCATAAGGAGTCTTTCAGGAGCAATAGGGTGACCTTGAGATGGTAAACTGAGGAATAGTGAAAAAAGTTTTATAAGGATAATGAAGGCAGTGAGATTTCTGAAACTCACAATATTCAAGGAATGTTGTTTTCAAAAAACTATAACCATCCTATAGTCCTCTAAAGATAGTGAAAAATACTGATGACTAACACATTTAACATTATTATAACTTCTTATTTTTATTGTAGTAATATATAATCGTACATGTATAATCTTAAACATATTTAATATATTTAAAATGAGCACATTAATTATATGCTCATCAACATATTTTTTGTGGCCAAGCACAACTCAAACTCCGGATCTATTAAGCATCGAGAGGGATCAAATATCTCCTATATCTATCTTAACTTCGGATCTATTAAACATCGAGAGGGATCAAATCTCTCCTAGATCTATCTTAACTCTCGATCTATCAAGCATCGAGAGGGATCAAATCTCTCAAGGTGCAAACCTTTCCTCAAGTTTTGCAGTCCAAAAAGAAGTTTGTACCTCAAGAAATTGGATCTGTAGAGTGTTTAATAGGTCAAGAATTAAGATGGATCTACCCTAGTATAAAAAACATTACTCATTTGACAATTAATTTATGATTAATTTTTCTCTTTCTCAATTTTTAAAAAGAGAATATTACCATTCAAAATGCCTTTGTGAAACAACTTCCAAATAGATAGGAATGGAAAGATTTTAACAATTTAATAAAAGACAACTTTAAACAATGATGCCATTGTCCAATTGCGCCCCACCCACTCAACTGTCCAATTCTACATACCTATTCTTCCTGTCTAGATGTGATTCAAGACCAGACCTCCAATAAAGATTCTGTCAACTTTTTTCCATCTTGTGGAAGACGAGACCACCACTGACCATTCTCGTAATACATCTGCATCCCTTAATGTCACAAATCTGCATTCCTTATCGAACAGATTGGTTCACAGAGTCTAACATCTATTCGTACAGAGTTACCCCATGGTGGGTGGTGGTCTTTACCACAAACACAGATAATATTTGGCATCTTCAATGCGAACAACTCACAAGGGCGATTGACAAAGACCTTCAGAGGGGCGTTGTTTGTTTTCAGAGAGTGGTGATGGTGGTGGTCTTTACCACAAAGATAATATTTGGCATCTTCAATGCGAACAGCTCACAGGCCTGCCAGGATGTAAGACTCTCTCAGAAAACAAACAACGGCCCTCTACCCACTCAACTCTCAAAGTCTATGTCAATCGCTTCGTCTTTCGTTTTACTCACCGCCCATCTACCCTACTACTCAACCAATCTGTTACGCTGTGGGCTGGAGCATCGAAAATAGATGCGACCAAAACAAAGAGGGAGCCATTAAGTTGGTAAACAAAGACTTTGAGAGTTGAGTGGGGCAGAGGGGCGTTGTTTGTTTTCAGAGAGTCTAACATCCTGTCAGGGGCGGTGGGTAAAACGAATGCGAACAACTCACAGGGGCGGTGGGTAAAACGAAAGACGATGCGATTGACAAAGACATTCAGAGGGGCATTGTTTTCAGAGAGTGGTGTCAAACGCTGTGAGTGTCAAAATTGTTTCCAACTCTACCCTTGTGGCTCGCAAGAGTTTTCCAAAGAATGTGATGGTGATGTTCTCTGTGAAAAGTGTGTTGCGTACATACGACGAAAGAAAACGTTGAAGACGAAAATACATGGGAGGAGGAGGACCAACTGTCCGTCAAACGCTGTGAGTTGGATTGAGAAAATAGGTTGGGGAAAACGAAAGAGGGAGCGATTAACAACAAAGACTTTGAGAGTTGAGTGGGGCAGAGGGGCATTGTTTGTTTTCAGAGAGTTATGCCATGGGTGGTGGTGGTCTTTACCACAAAGATAATATTTGGCATCTTCAATGCGAACAGCTCATAGGCCTGAGAGGATGTTAGACTCTCTGAAAACAAACAACGCCCCTCTGCCCCACCCAACTCTCAAAGTCTTTGTTTACCAACTTAATGGCTCCCTCTATGGACAAAATACTTCCTGAAATTGTTTCCAATTCTACCCTTGTGGCTCACAAGATTTTTCCAAATGTTCTCTGTGAAAAGTGTGTTGCGTACATACGACGAAAGAAAACGTTGAAGACGAAAATACATGGGAGGAGGAGGACCAACTGTCCGTCAAACGCTGTGAGTTGGATTGAGAAAATAGGTTGGGGAAAACGAAAGAGGGAGCGATTAACAACAAAGACTTTGAGAGTTGAGTGGGGCAGAGGGGCATTGTTTGTTTTCAGAGAGTTATGCCATGGGTGGTGGTGGTCTTTACCACAAAGATAATATTTGGCATCTTCAATGCGAACAGCTCATAGGCCTGAGAGGATGTTAGACTCTCTGAAAACAAACAACGCCCCTCTGCCCCACCCAACTCTCAAAGTCTTTGTTTACCAACTTAATGGCTCCCTCTATGGACAAAATACTTCCTGAAATTGTTTCCAATTCTACCCTTGTGGCTCACAAGATTTTTCCAAATGTTCTCTATGAAAAGTGTGTTGCGTACATACGACGAAAGAAAACGTTGAAGACGAAAATACATGGGAGGAGGAGGACCAACTGTCCGTCAAACGCTGTGAGTTGGATTGAGAAAATAGGTTGGGGAAAACGAAAGAGGGAGCGATTAACAACAAAGACTTTGAGAGTTGAGTGGGGCAGAGGGGCGTTGTTTGTTTTCAGAGAGTTATTCCATGGGTGGTGGTGGTGGTCTTTACCACAAAGATAATATTTGGCATCTTCAATGCGGCCTGTGAGCTGTTCACATTGTAGAGGGCAGGCCTGTGAGCTGTTCACATTGAAGATGCCAAATATTATCTTTGTGGTAAAGACCACCACCACCCATGGCATAACTCTCTGAAAACAAACAACGCCCCTCTGCCCCACTCAACTCTCAAAGTCTTTGTTGTTAATCGCTCCCTCTTTCGTTTTCCCCAATCTATTTTCTCAATCCAACTCACAGCGTTTGACGGACAGTTGGTCCTCCTCCTCCCATGTACTTTCGTCTTCAACGTTTTCTTTCGTCGTATGTACGTAACACACTTTTCATAGAGAACATCACCATCACATTCTTTGGAAAACTCTGGCCAGCCACTAGGGTAGAGTTGGAAACAATTTTAGGAAGTATTTTGTCCATCGAAGTTGTTTATACATTTTTACTATTAACTTAAATATTAAAAAAATTGATTTTTATATAATCATAAGAGAGAATGCCTTTTCATGTAGCTTTTTATCTACGAATTATAGTTAAAATGTTAAGAAGAAAAAGAAGAAAAAAAAATACTACATTTTTTCTTAATTTTAAGAAAAAAAAATGTATTTAGCATTATTATTTAAAGTTAATGTAAGAGTGCTTTCCCACAAAGTTAGTAATAGTAAATAAAGACAATTTTTTTTTTTTTTACCAAGTTGTTTTAGAATAAAAAAAAGTATTTAGCATTATTATTTAAAGTTAATGTAAGAGTGCTTTCCCACAAAGTTAGTAATAGTAAATAAAGACAAATAATTTTTTTTTACCAAGTTGTTTTAGAATAATAAAATATTGTTAACACTATATCACGTGACTCATGTTAATTTATAGTCATAAGATATGCACCCTATACATGTTGTAAGTAATGTGTTAAGTCTAGGGTCTATGGTGATTCGACAAGTAATACTCAGTAATTAACATACCTTGGTTATAATGTTTCGGTAACACCTATCATAACACAAACCATCTAGATTTTTTTGCTATGTCTACTCACATCATGACTTAGACAATGGCTAACATTATTCATGGGTAATGGTATAATGTGTTTGCATGGAACTTTCTAGTTCCTGATGGTATGAGTTGTCCTGCATATCTCTATTCCCAAGGTACTCGAGACTCAGGCACATCGTTTTCGTCCATGTACCCGACGCAACGATGCATGGTGAGGATTGGCAAGGGCGTTTTGGTAAGTGCCCCTACCCCCAATATGTCTCTGACGCCGCCATTTCAACACCATGACATGCTGCTCTCCCTCAAGTGCAAAGCTAAACCCTACCCAGTCTTTTCTTCACAATTTTCCTATGGTTTTCTTCCCTATTTATCACATCTTGACCTCCTCATCAAGCTTCCATGGATTTCGCTACAACCACCATGACATCGGCAGAGTTCCTTCCAAGTTACAGGTATACAAACCTCTTTACTGTTTTCTCTGAGGTGGATCACCATGTCTTCAGAGACTTATTTATTTTATGCCCAGGGTTTGCTTCAAAGGTGCTACGACATTTCCTGGAGGACTCACTAGGTAAGGGTTTTATTCACTTCTTCCTTCCAATTATAATCAAATTCTAAATGTAGTTTCTCGCCAGCTCATAGACCCTATTTTTTGTGATAGGTAAGCCTAGTTTCTTCGCATGCACCTGTTCATTTACAAGCTAGTCCAAGATGTGAATAGATTCTAATGAAGTCTTTGTTTGACCATGTGTTCTTTACCCTACTCTCTTTTCTTACTCAGTCGTTATATTGGGGTTTTAGGTAAACTTTTCCGGCTATCCTCTGACATTATTTAACAGTCTCTTATTAGATTTTGTTTCTCGATTGAACATGTATCTTATGTATTGTAATAATTTTATGTTAATACCAATGCCCTTCTCAGCGTACTGAAAGAGGGTTTCATTTCAGTTAATAGTTATTATTGATACAGGTTACAATTTAAGTTTTCTACTCTAGCCGAACTATGGCACGCCACTTGTTGGGTTTCTTGATAAACGTTTGTTAATGAAATTGTGGATTATAGCATAAATTTTTCCTTAAACTCTGTCTATATAATTGGTACCATGTCAAAACTATTTTTCAATATTTACAATGCATGGCGAATAGATGTGATTGAATATAATTGCTTGAGGGTTACTCATTTTGATCCTATTTTACATGTCGTTCTCAATACGAAATTTGGTATTTAGAGTTACTGGATACATGATAGCATAATTACTATCAATATTTGCTTCTAGGGTTATTTGATTTTGGTTCACAGTATAGTATGGAAGGTGCCAACAAGATAGGAATCCCTCCCCTTGGGTTTTGTTCAGATGCTCCGACATAGTATTCTTCCAGTTAGAAACAAATTGCTCTTCCTTGGCTTCGGTTTGGGGAAGACTAACCGTCTTCAAGTACTTTTGTCTATGTTATATTTCCTGGACTCATTTAGTTCAACGTTTCCTTAATATGATGAATTAACTTATGAATAGTTGCATTGTTTTCTTTAAGAAATTTTGCACAGTAGCTACCCAAGCGGCTTCTGGTTAACCCAGGTTGCCTTCCCCTCAATAACAATTGCACATAATTTATCAACCCTACACTCGTGTGTAAGGGTAGCCACAAGAACAATTTTATGTTCAGTTTCAACCTTATTCCTCCTTAATTACAGAATGGGTTTCTTTTATGTGTTTTGAGTAAGTTGTTAGTCTCTTATTCGATCTCTTTGATGTATATCAATGGGTAAAACCGTCGGCCTAATTAAAGAGACCAACTATGAATTTCATTGATACTGTTGTTCTAATTAGTAGTCCACATATCTTGACCATAAAAAAATAATTACTATGCATAAACACAATTTGCACATTTCCCTAGAAACAAAAACTATAGAATGCGAGTGGACCAGTCACAAAGGGAAGCCAAATGTTGTAGAATGCGATCGAGCAAAATAACATAGGAAGTGAACCAGTTACAAAGGGGAGCCAGGGCAAGATAAGCGAAGACGAAGCCATTCAAATGCTGACAAGACACCAAATAGCAGAGCAATTTTCAAACTAGAGAAATGCAGTAGCTATAAGGAAACTCAATCATATTTATAACAAACAGAATGTCTGCCCAGGTTAGGACATAATTAATAGAGAAACTGCTAGGAAGCAGAGGTGGTGGAAAATACAAAATCTGAGCAGTAGAGAAACTCAGAGAATGAAATGCTATGCAAGTACTAAACCTTCGAATAACCTTATAAGGAACAAGCCCGGTAATATCCATGGAAAAACACCGGTGATTACCACGAAGTGGCAACAGAGGATAGTGGAGTAATTCAAGCCCAAACAGAAAGTAACAGTGGGAAATAATATAAGAAGGACAGCTATTAGAGCCCATGAAAACATAGGAAGACCCAGGACTTCGAAAACAGGGTTGAATATGAAAATGGATTCCTTTAACCTTAATATGCGGAGAAAATAAACTCAGAAGGAAAGCTTGCAACGTAGACACTTCTGCAAAACAATTTTGAGCCCATGAAGACATAGGTAAAGGATGCAGAGAATTGAGTAAAGAAACCATAACATACCCAGTCACCCAGCACTGCTCGGCCTGCTCTAGTCAGTTCCTCGACTCCCCACAGAGTTATTTGATTGCATGCAGAATAATACCAACCCAAAACCAGCAAAGACAACTAATACCCTCCTGATTCTGCTGCCATGGGACGGGTTGTCCGATCCACCAGCTAATGCAATAATGGAAAATCATAATTGTTAAGCATGCGAGGCGACGCATTAAGCTCACCATAAATGAAACACTAGAAGCGGCTGACACGGCACCCATGTGATGACCTATGGTGTCATATTGTCATCATCCCACCCCGATCGAGGAACAACACTTTCACTGAGATCATTAGCGGTAATGAGTTGAAGAGAGTGCAACTCAATATTCCAGATTCGATCAATTGGCCGAGCATCCAAACATCACTCATTATGTTTGTAGCCCCAATTGGCTAAGTAATCAGCCGCTGCATTACCTTTTCGGCAAATGTGAGTTGAAAGCAAATACTAGATATCTTGCATCGGGATACTTATGTCCTGAATGATATTTGTTGTTCTCCAACTGTGACTAACCTTATCCCAAGGTGAGCCATCATGCAATTTACATAGAGCTGTTGTAACCATGGCCAAATCACCCTCTACAATGAGTCTCTGATAATTTTCACATTTGGAAATCAGCAATCCTTCTTTTGCCGCCATCAATTCTGCCTCATTATTGGTAGCAAAACCCAAATCGAAAGCATAGACTCAACATACTGCCCCTTCAGAGTTGCAAAAGATCCCTCCAGCCCCTGCTTGACCTGGATTACCTTTTGAAGCACCATCATAATTTAGTTTTATGAAACCAGGCTGAAGAGCGGTCCACCGATCACCTACAAGAGGAGTGGGCGTTTTAAATTACCAAAGGTTTTGGTGTAACATTTGAGGTTTTAAGTTTAAACTAGCGAGTATTTGGGCCTCAATACCTGTCACCTACCAATCTTCCTCTATCCATTTTTCCACTAATATTTTCAATCAGAGTTTGCCAGATGTGGCTCAAAGATTTCTCCTCCGCTCGAAAGAGCCGATGATTTATTTCTTTCCAAACATTCCATAAAAGGAACCCAATGGATAATCTCCAAGCTCGATTCAGCACTTCACACTTAAATCCACCTTTTCACCAATTTTTAATGGTTCTTGTGATATTCGTTTGATCTCTATCTGTTTATCGAAATAAATTATAAATATTCGTCCAAAAGATTTCGATAATGGGGCAAGTATTTAAAAGATGTTCGATTGTCTCAGATGCTGTGAGACACAAATAACATCGTGAGGGGCCAGACATTCCGCGTTTTTGCAAATTATCCCATGTCAAAATCTTACGATGACTTAATAACCACAGAAAATATTCGACCTTTGGCCATTGTTTTACTACCCATATTTTCTTCCAAAGTAGTCTGTCATTTTGCATATCATTTTGAGAGTAAATATGATATCCTTCCTTGATAGTGAACATCCCTTTTGTTTGATAACCCCAACGTAGAATATCACTACCCGTTGTAGAACATAGCTTTCTTGATTTAAGTTATTTTGCTAGATTTTCCCATTGGCACATATCTGAGGCTTGTGGCCAGTGTCTTTTATCCTTCCAGATCCTCCATTGACTCTGCTGAGATTGACACCAATAGGAATTAATTAATCGACAATCTGGTGTATTGGTAAAAATAAAGATTTCTCCTAAGTCAAGTGGACTGAATAATTTGTCTCTCTGCTGCCATGATTCTTCCCAAAACAGCGTCGCGCTGCCTTCTCTCACTTCCCAGAAACTATGAGATCGAATGAGATGCCTGTTCATTGCGGCCAGATTGCAAATTGAAGGGCCTTTTGGTACTTGGTCCACTTTCAATTTTCCCACAATGGAATGTGGCATATCATATTTTGTTTCCCATATACGCTTCCAAAGATCATGTCCTTCTTGTAACCAATGCCACCACAGTTTTTCCCCCAAGACATTATTTAAAATAGATGGATCGCGCAATCCCAAGCCTCCTGCAGATTTAGGTTTAATGAGTTTTTCCCAAGCTAGTAGAGCCCATTTTCGATTAGCCTGGGCTCCCTGCCATAAAAAATTCTTAAAGAGATTGACTAACTAATGGAAAACATTCTTAGGACAAGGCCATCCTGATAATTGATACAGAGGAAGATATTGAAGCACCGATTTTAACAAAACAAGTCTGCCAGGAGCATTCAGCGCACCGAATGCCCAGTTGTGAATTCGTTTCTCCGCTTTTAAAATGAGATCCTTCCAATCAACAATTCTAATTGGAACAGTGTTTAACGTCATTCACAAATATTTCAGAGGAAAAGAGCCTATATTGAACCCAAGTGTTCGTGCCAAAAAGTGTTGAGTTGCAATATTAGAATTGAAGAAATAAACATTAGATTTATCTGAATTAATGAGGGTACCTGAAGCTTCCATAAAAATCTCCAAAATCTTTAAAATAGCTTTAGTCTCTCTTAACAAAGCTGCACAAAATAATAGAATATCATCAAAAAACTGTTGATGTGTCAAGGGAAGAGCTGCTCCCTAGAGGTGCAGACCTTGAAGCTTCCCTTCTCCACAATGAGCCTTGATGAGCCTCCCTAGTCCTTCCGCAGCAATAATAAATAAAAATGGAGATAACGGATCGCCTTGACGAAGGCCTCGAGTAATATTGAAAGGCTGGGATGGTACTCCACTGAGTAAAATGAAGAAAGTTGGAGAAGAAATATAAGACCATAGCCATTGAATCCATCGGCCGTCAAATCCAAATGCTCTCAAGACCGCAAGCAAATAACTCCAACTAAGACGATCATAGGCTTTAGAAAGGTCTAATTTGATGAGCATGCCTTTCGTTTTGAGAACCTTTAAAGAGTGAATCGCCTCTTGAGCTGTCACAATTCCATCTAAGATTTGTCTGCCCTTGACAAAGCCTATTTGTTTAGGAGAAATGAGCCTTGGCAAAAGAGGTTTAATTCTATTAACCATAATGGTTGACAGGATCTTATAAATAACATTACATAGTGCAATAGGTCGAAAGCTCACAGGGGTATCTGACTTTTCCTGTTTAGGAATGAGAGTGACAAAGGTGGCATTCAAAGTTGGATAAACATTCCGATACCACCTTGATTCCTCAACTATTTCCAAAATATCCTGACCCATGAAGGTCCAAGCAACTTTAAAAAACTCTGCAGTAAAGCCATCAGGCCCAGGAGCTTTATTCTAGGGCATATGGAACACTACTTCTTCTACTTCTTGTAAGCTAATTGTTCGTAACAAAGCTAAGTTCTGTTCCCTGGTTACCACAGCCAGGATGTGAGCAGTGATTTTAGCAATGGCAGATTGTCGATTTTGGATAGGCTCAGTTAACAGATTTTTAAAATGATCAACCAATTCTTTTTCCATTACCTCATGTTGAAGCAAGCGAGTACCATTTTGATCCTTCAAAGAGAAGATCCGATTATGTTGTTGTCATTGTACCATTGTTTTATGGAAAAAATTTGTATTCCTTTCACCCTCCTTTAACCATTACACCCGTGATTTATACTTCCATAAAATCTCTTCATGTTTCCTACGTTCTTCTTGGAGGCTTAGAGTTTGGCCTTCCTCAAGAGCTAGCGCTTCTGTTCTACCAAAAAGGATCATTCGTTGTTGAATATCTTTCATTTTTTCTCGTAAACGAATTTGATCCTGTTGAATATTACCGAATTCTTCTTAATTCCACCATTTTATTTCTGATTTGATTTGCTTTAATTTGAGCTGAAAAGAGTGCATCTTATTTCTGCCTACAGGCTGATAAGACTGCCACCAATTTTTAGTGTTTTCCAAGAATCTAGGATCCCTGAGCCAAAATAATTCAAAATGAAAAGGTCTGTTTTTCGGAGTATCTTTAACATCAATATCTATGCGAATAGGCCAAGGGTCGGATCCAAGCATAGGTAAAATTGCTGCTTCATAATAGACATCAAGGCTGACCAAGGCTTCCGAAGCAAGAAATCGGTCCAAGCGTGATGCCACCTTATGTTGTTCTCCACGGCGATTATTCCAAGTAAATTTCCCATTAACCGTAGGGATATAAACAAGACGTAAATCAGTGAGAAAATCCCTAAAAATTTCCATCTCCGGGTCTTCTCTTCTTATTCCCCCTTTCTTTTCTGTCAAATTCAAAATCATATTGAAATCACCTCCAAGAAGCCAATATTTCTCGTGATGCAGAGTATGCAAAGTTCGTATATTCTGAAGAAATTCCTCTCTTTCTCCTGGAATCGGAGGACCATAAAAAACTGAGATTAAGATGTTTTCGGCAAATCCGATTTGTCGAAAATTACCAGTAAGAATTCTAGGAAGACTAATCCATCCATCAACCACAATTTCTGTTGAGTTCCATAAGATAGCGAGTCCCCCTGCTGTACCTATGGAATCAATTGACATAGCATCAAAAGGAAGTTTAAAAGATTGAATAATCTGATGAAGCTTCTGACCAGTAACTTTGGTTTCTTGCAATAACATGACTCGAGGTTTTTCCACTTTCAACCGTTCTCGCAAATATCATTGCTTGCCTTTGTTGTTAAGGCCTCGTATATTCTAGGAGAGTACTTTCATTTCGGAACTTTGGGAAGTTGTTGGAATACCGTTGTTAACGGTATTATCTTTCCTGTATTAATCAACATTTCGCCGACAAGTTGAATTGATTCCTGTAAAGTTCTTCTCCCACGCTTTTTTGATGGCTTGGGTTGCGGTGGAATAGCTTTCCCAGCAGCTTGTTCCATGGCTTGGACTTCTTTATGTGCTTGGGTAGTCAAATAATGTTCAAAGGTTTCTTTATATAACTTCTTCTCATCCTCTGGAATGAATCGGTCATCCAGATTCTGCCAGTCATACAGAAGACGTTTCAACACTTTTTCCTCAGCACTTGAGTCGGCTTTGTTGTGTTCTACATCCATCGGTGTTAAATCTTGCATGGGACTAGCATCAGACTCACTACTTTTTTGGCCTGCTTTTCGCTTTGTTGCCTGGATTTTCTATATTGTCGATTCGTGAGCTGACTCAGGGCCGTCATCCATAAGTTCTAGCAACGACAAGTCCTCATCCGCCACCATCAACGGTTCACCTTCCTCCTGCAAAATTTCATAACGGTTAAATACCGGTTTCTGGACTGGAGGGTTTGGCAAAGTGCCTCGGGACTGAGCAGCCATAGAAGCTCTGTTGTTGCGTTTTTTACTGGTAACAGTGGTAAACCCATCATCTTGTTGACGATGCTACTCTGGAGAAAAGGGAGCTTGCTGCTCAAGTACATTTAAAGGACATGATTTATACAAGTGCCCATACTCATGACATCTCCTACATCTGAATGGGATGTGTTCATAATCAAGAAGTTGAGGCCAGATTTTCCCTTCATATTATAATTTGATCAATTCAGGCAAAGGTTCAGAGATATGCATATAGACACAAATTCGAGCAAAAGATGTATAATGACCATAGCGAGTAGTTTCTGCTATCTTAACAAAATTGCCTAAAGAATTACCTATACCTTCCAAGATGTCCGGATCCCAGAAATCCATTGGAAGGCCAAATAAACGAACCCAGAGTGGGGCTGCAAGAAACTGTTCTTGATCAGGGTTATAACATTCCTCCCACTGTCTGAGGAAAAGTCCTACATTACTGTAAAAATAGGGGCCACCCTCAAAAATGTGTTCTTTATCTAAAAGATTAGAAAAAATAACTGTAAAAAAACCCTTAGCCCCAAATTTCATATCAATATGACCATTAGGCTGCCATTTTATCTGTATCCATTTTAACAAATCCTTTTCGGTAGGCCAAAGTCTAATAAACTTACAAATTAAGGCATGATTCTTCATATAAATTTTGTATTCATCCAACTTATAGGGTGGAAAAACAAACCGTGGGTTCTTCACTGCTCGTGGCAAACATTGCCCCTTGGTCTTTGCCTGCCAGTCTGCCCCAAAAACTGGAGTTAATCGTTGCTGAGAAGTGCCAGTTGACTGCTGCCTGATTGTTTGGTCTCCACTAGTAACATTACGGTAGGAGGGAGGATCCCCTCCTCCCGAGGAGGCCGCCATCACAAACCAGTGAGAAAAATCTGCAAGAAATCCCCTGTCTGCATTAAACCACCGTTCGCTGTCTGCAAACCCCTACTGTGACTTTCTTGGAGCGCTCTCCATCGTATATCAAATGTCTAACAACTGTATCAAATACCTACCATCCATTTCCATGAGATTTGAACCTAATGCTTTCTAAACATTTTCAAGATTAAGGAATAGAATATTTTCCATTCTAATTATAAACTAAAGTTACTTATTGTCTTAAATATTACAAGAAATAATTATTAATAAATTAAAAGTATTAATAAATGGAAGAATACAAAAACACATACACATTTATGTTACTATTATTGAATACCACAATTAAAAAAACCTAAAATAAATAACTGAAATTGTCTTGTTGGTCTAAATTATATTTTACTGTGTTATTCTTTTAATAAAAATGAAAAATAAATATAAATATGCTTATCTATATATTATCTTAATAAAATATACACATTTCTTATAAAATCATACACATATTTTTTTTATTGAAACTTATTATCATTTATATTATAAAACTTTTATATATAATTTTTTTAATTTTTTTAATTTTTTTTTAATATTACCTTTAAACTTATATAAAAAATATAGAAAAGAATGCAATAAAAAAAAGAACATTACCTTTTCCAAATGTTTCTATTACAACATTAATAACCATACCATTTACCAAAATGTGTAACATAAAAATTCTATTATAAAACATATTATAAATTCTTATTACATCTCTATTTTCTAAATAATAGAAATATTTAACATAAATTCCGAGTCTAGATTAGAAATATTTAACATAGATTACGAGTCTAGTTTTATCGACAATTATAAAACATATTATAAATTCTTATTACATCTTTATCTTCTAAATAATAGAAATATTTAACATAAATTCCGAGTCTAGTTTTATCGACAATTATATTTAACATAAAAAAATTGACCCTCCCCTTTTACCCATTAGATAATAATTTATAAAAACCGCCTTTTTAATATTTTATTTTAATTAAACAAGATTAACCAAGATTTTATTTAAACAATTAATTTATTTTTTAATTTACTAACTAAATTCATAATGGCTAGTTCTTAACAATTATCCTTAACGGCTAGTTCTTAACAGCTAGTTCTCAATGGCTAATTTCGGGCAATGATGCATCTATACTATTTATTCATTGAGATCGATTAGTCTCTCCACCTTGTCCTGAGGATGAACGACCTAATCCTAATAATGTGATTAATCCAAAAATTCTTTTATTTACATTATGGATCACAAAAGTCTTAAATCTAACAATGTTACAAAAATATTTAAAAAGCATTAATAATCTTACCATTTACCAAAATGTATAACATAAAGATTCTATTAACATACTATAAATTCTTATAACATCTTTCCAACAATATTATAAATTTTTATTAAATCCTCCAAATAATAGAAATATCTAACATGAATTCGCAATGGTCCAGTGATAAATATGTAATATAAACATCAATTCACAATTGTCCAGTTGTAAATGTGTAATATAAAGATTCTATTAACATATTATAAATTCTTATAACATTTTCCAACAATATTATAATTTTTTATTAAATCCTACCAACAATAAAAATATTTAACATCAATTCAAACCTGTCCAGTTCGAGTTTCATAGAGAATTATATGTTGCCCTTTGTAAGTGAAAATTTACAAAATTTTAAAAAAATATATGAATATTCATCCACATATATATATATATATATATATATATATATATATATATATATTCTGCGAAGTATTTGGATTTTTTTTAGTTTATATTATCAAATTTGGTATTTCACATTTAACGCTTCAAAGGAAGAAACTGTCGGTAAGCGGAAATCTTTTTGATTAATTGTATGGACTTTTCACTTCCGTCTAGTGAGAGGCAAGCAGAAAGATTAATTTTATAGGTTGTTTTTATTTATTTTAGGGTGTGTTAAATTTTTCCAATTTATTTTCAAGTGCCGTTTTAAGTAATATTTACTTTAATGTTTTAAGTAATATTGACTTCTAATTGATTTTATGAGAGTGAGGTCTCTTTGCACACATTCTACTCGCTGGGAGTGCAAACGCTGTATTCATTCCCTTATTTTACGGAAAAGTAAAGCATCGTTGTTTAATTTCATTTGCTTTCTTAATTTCTGCTTTTCTTAATTTCTCTTCATACAGGTGGAAAATTAAGTGACCCGAAGATATTGGAAAGAATTGATTCTCTTCTGTCAGTGTAGCTATATAGCTACGCTACGAAATTGGAAAGAATTGATTCTCTTCTGTCAGTGCAGCTATATAGCTACGCTACGAAATTCCATTTTCTCATCCACAAACCATTCTCTCACGGAAGAGATGCAGATTACCACAATGCTTCTCCTCGCCCTTTCTTTCATTCTCTTTCTCAATCCTTTTGTGTTTTCCACACCAACACCCCATTTCTCTCACCATCCTCGTCTCACCAATGCTTCCGATCAACACGCTCTGCTTGCTTTCAAGTCTGCAATCACATATGATCCCTACCAATCCTTAGCCACCTGGAAACCAAATGTTTCATTCTGCCACTGGACGGGTATCATATGCAGCAGCCGCAGGCAGAGAGTCGTTTCCCTCAATGTTTCAAGCATGGCATTACAAGGTACTATCTCTCCCCTTCTCGCCAATCTCTCCTTTCTTACAATACTCGACCTTCACAATAACAGTATCCACGGTCAAATTCCCTATCAATTGGGAACGCTCTTTCGCTTAAAGATGCTTCACCTCTCTAAGAATCAATTCCAGGGTTCCATTCCGCCCACTCTCGGTAGCTGCCGCAACTTGCGGGACTTGACTCTCTCCTTTAACAATCTCACAGGATACATTTCCCCACAACTATGTGTTCTCCCCAACCTAATTACCATGGCCTTGCAATTTAACAATTTGACGGGAACAATCCCCAACTGCTTGGGAAACATATCTTCTTTGCAGTACTTATATTTATATAACAACAAACTTCACGGCAGTGTTCCCTCCGAATTGGGTATGCTAAGCCAGCTCATCCTTCTTGCTCTGGGGTCCAACCATCTCACGGGACATATTCCGTCTTCGTTGTCTAACTGCACAAATATTGAAGTATTGGATATAAGTTTTAACCAATTAGCTGGCCGCATTCCGTCTTCATTGTCTAATTGCACCAATATTGAGCTATTGAGTATAGCTTTTAACCAATTAGTTGGCCACATTCCGTCGGAGTTGTGCAGCAAGAAGAACGCCCACTTAAAGGAACTCTATCTGGGTGATAATCAGCTAAGTGGTAGCATTCCTGCTTCTCTCTTCAATTGCACGAAGATTCAAATAATCGGCTTACAATTGAACCAGTTCGGTGGAATAGTGCCCATGGAGCTGGGTAAATTGACACATCTCCAGATGCTTTACTTTGGCGGCAATTACTTGATTAGCGGCAGCACCACGGTATGCCCCATTCTTACTGCTCTTAATAACTGTTCCAATTTACAATTAGTAGACTTATCCGAAAATAATCTCACAGGGCAACTTCACTTTTCTATAAGCCACATCCCTACAAAACTCCACCACTTAGACCTGGGTGTCAATGAATTATCAGGAGAAATACCTCAACATATTGGAAATCTAACTAGTTTAACATACCTCAATTTAGAAACTAATTCTTTTACAGGGTCAATCCCTTCTTCTCTTAATTTGCTTCCGAATTTGGAGAGGTTATATATGAATTTCAATAATTTACAAGGAAGCATCCCTAAGGAAATTGGGCAGCTAAAACACTTAGGGCTCTTATATCTTTCTAGAAATAATCTCTCTGGAAGAATCCCTGATTCTGTGGCCAAACTCAAGCAACTAAGATATTTAGATCTTAATCATAACCAATTATCAGGAAACATACCTGCAAGTTTAGGGAAATGTGTGAACTTACTAAAGCTAGATCTATCATACAACAAGCTTAGTGGGAACATACCTCCAGAGGTTGCAGGCCTTGCAAATTTAGCCTTCTATTTCAACTTGTCAAATAATTTATTACATGGCCATGTGCCTTCAGAACTAGGAAAGTTCAATATGCTTCAAGCTATAGATATTTCTGCAAATCGATTAACTGGCCACATTCCAAGTGCACTTGGAAGTTGCAAAGAAGTAGAATATCTTAATCTTTCTTCCAACACACTTGAAGGTCCAATTCCAATGTCACTCAGTGAACTTCTAAGTCTTCAGGACATAGATCTCTCCTCCAATAATTTGTCAGGTAGAATACCTGTATCACTGGGAAATCTCACAATGCTCCACCACTTGAATGTTTCTTTCAACAAGCTGTCGGGAGAAGTCCCTAAAGAGGGAGTTTTCAAAAGGATTGGCGCCACAGCATTTCTGGGAAATCTTGGTCTATGTGGACCTTGGGTAGGTCTATCACCATGCTATTCTCACAAACATAGAAGTGTTTTGAATCTAAAAAGAGTTATCATTCTTGTTGTTTCTATTGCAACAATTGTTGTATTATGTTTGTGTCTTGCAATCTTGTGGAGACGAAATTGCAAGAGACATATTGAGACAGATACTGGTCCATCATTAAATGTGGGGCATCGAAGAATCTCCTATGCAGAGCTCGTCATTGCAACAAATGAATTCAGTGATGCCAACTTGTTAGGAGTTGGTAGTTTTGGAAAAGTGTACAAAGGAGTTTTGAATGATGGCACAATAATTGCTATCAAGCTTCTCAATCTAGAAAGTGAAGGGGCTCAAAAGAGTTTTGATAGAGAGTGCAAAGTTTTGGGTAAAGTTAGACACCGGAATTTGATTGAGGTCATAACTTGTTATTCAGATCCCCAAATCAAAGCTTTGATATTTCCATTAATGCCAAATGGAAGCCTAGAAAAATGGTTATATCCTGATGATGGAGAACAAAGTGATTTGAATTTGATTCAAAGGTTGAATATAGCAATAGACATCGCCCAAGGCATGGCATATCTCCATCACCATTGTTTTGTTCAAGTGATTCATTGTGATTTGAAACCCAGCAATGTGTTGTTGGGTGAAGATATGACTGCATATTTAATAGACTTTGGCATTGCTACAATATGTTTTCCAAATAATGAAGCCGAAGCTCTCACTTCCACAACTGCACTCAAAGGATCTATAGGGTACATTCCTCCAGGTATTATTTAAACTATATACCATATTAAGCAATGTTATGATTTTCTTATGTTTACTTAACATTTAAATTAAAGTAAAAAACTTAATATGAAGATGTATGAATGCAGAATATGGAGTGGGAGGACAAGTTACAACAAAAGGCGATGTTTATAGTTATGGAATAGTGCTATTGGAAATGCTCACTAGAAAGAAGCCCACCCACAACATGTTTGTGGACGGAATGCATTTGCAAAAATGGGTGGGTAGCAGTTTTCCAGACCGAATACAAGAAGTGGTGGACATGGGTTTATTGAGGAGGACTAATAGATGCAACGAAGAAGATAAGGATCTCAATTGCCTCAGATCACTGATAAATGTGGGTTTGCTTTGCACAAATGAATCTTCTCAAGGGCGACCTACTATGATGGGCATTCTAGGCACACTGCAAAACATCAAAGACACTTTTTTGAACCATACTTCCATTCCCAAATTCCAATCAAATCTAACACATTTGTTGGGTAGTACAAGTACTACTATCAACAACATTTGTGAAGGCCAGAGTTCTTCCACATCTTAGTCTATTCTAACAAAATGGTAGTTGTGCTAGTAAACCATGAAGTAATGTGAGTCTTATTTCCTTTGTTTGTACATAAATATTTTAAGTAATGTGAGTCTTATATCCCTTGTTCATATATAAATATTTGAACAAAGTGGTAATGTTTTAAAAATGTCTTTATGATTATGAAATTTCTTTTTCTATCTTTGAAAAAATTATATTCAATATCTTTACATCTATAATTGAATGTATCACTGTTCTAATTAAATGTATCACGCTCTTTTGATATTAAATACATAAGGAGTTTTGTATTTCTTTCAAATCACTGAATATAGAAATATATTTTAATTCCAGAAATTTCTTTCAAATGATTGAATATAGAAATATATTTTAGTTCGAGAAATTATTGAAAAACCTATTACATGTACCACTCTTCTAATTGAATGTATCACAGTTCTAATTAAATGTATCACATTCCTTTTGGTACTCTTTTGATATTAAATACATAAGGATTTTTTCATTTCTTGGGGCAGTTGAAAAGGGGCTTGCTGCTGCAAGTTTCTATTTCTCTCAAACAAAGAAGGTTTTCCATCATACAATTGTTGAAACTCAAAAAGAAACAAAGGGAAAATTATGATGACCAAGGAGAGATACACAGGTGCTTGAAGCAAGTTCTGAAACTCTTGTTTTTGTCTATCAGTTGTTCTGCCATCATCATGCATACAATTGTTGAAACTCAAAAAGAAACAAAGGGAAAATTATGATGACCAATACATAGATGCTTGAAGCAAGTTCTGAAACTCTTGTTTTTGTCTATCAGTTGTTCTGCCATCATTTTGGATTGGTGTCTGTATGATTTGGATTGAAATCCTACAGAACAGTGCCCATCTTTGTAAACATATGGCGCTCCATCTTCATACAATCTGCTGAATTGCTCCAGGGGCCTATCCCTCACAGGATGAAGAGGCACTCCCCTGCATGCAAAACATGAGAAAACAAGAAAACAAAAATACTCACATTAGAAAACAAATACCCAAATTAGAAAACAGAAGCAGAAACCCAAAGACAGGCCAATCTCAATACAACAAATTCTATTAAAAAGAAAACATACATACCTGACATGGAAATAATCAGCAATGTACCCAGTGCCAAGATGGAGGGCAACAGCATCACAGAAGGCCCTGTAGAGATGTTGCATTGTAGAGAAAACCTTCCCTTTCACTGTTATGGTTGCTCATTCACTCTTTTAGAGCCAAACCATGAGTCTGTCAAGCTAATCGTAGAACCCACTTACCATGGTCTGAAAATTTAACATTTTATGCCAGGAGTTTACCCAAAGAATTCATAAAGCAATTGAAAGGAAAACATACCACTCTTTGATTTATTTTTTTGAACAGGAGACAACGAGTATGGAGTAATGCCAATTCATCATCAGATGACCCTCAGATGTATAAAGAAGAAACAGAATATGACAACTATGATGACAGCATTTTCTGCTTTTTTTTTAGATTGATATCCAAAACAGCAACTGAGAGCAATTTCCAAATGAATAGAGTTACAGTTGCATAGTTTGTGTCATGGCTTCGGATCAGCAAAAGGTGAATTTGCTACATAGGGTGTACTACACAGGGTCCTAATTTAGTGAGTGGGTGTTCCTATTTCCTCATGACAGAGGCCTATAACTTGTATCCTCTCAACATTCAGATTGTATGCATCATTCCACTGCAAGCAACAATTATATCGAATACATTGTGGTTTAGTTTTTCTAATATGAATCTGCTTAAGACTAAGTTTTCAGCATGTATAGGCATCACTAAACACTTACAAGGAATAAAAATGTAAAAACGAAAAAAGTAACCACAGAAAGGAGTTAAATATTTCATTAAGCTGATTGTTGAAGAATTTTTGGAGATTAAAATATGGCATCATTAATAAACAAGTAAATGCCAATGAATAAGAAGATGTTGTGTTCGTTGGTGAAGAGAAGATTTGAGTTCAGTTTAGCCACACAAATGGGAACTAATCACGTCACACCCTATCAACAATGGTGACTGCATATAGCCATCCATGTTTGGATCAGAGAAAAGGATTTAATTATTAATCATATAAAGTCTGATATCATCATCACCACCATCACCATGAATACAGAAATTGAAACGATGAGTACCTTCATTATAGCCCAAAGGCTGAAATGTGCCCTGTATTCCTCTGTAGTTACATTGCCGTTTCCGACTTCCAACATGTCCGAATCTGATACACAATAAGCCCAATAAATCACATTGATCATTTGGAATAACATTGTTCAAAAGGTAAAATGATTTAAAATAATTTATACTAGTTAGTTTCAATCCTTTGTAATAGAAATTGAAATAGGTCCTCACCATTCCATCCACCTGGTCCTGCATACTCTGCCCATTTATTGTTCAGATCCGCTCTGTTAAGTATGCTGCAGAAAATGAAGTATTAGTCAAACAAATGAATAAATAGAAAGTTATCTGCCTATTTTACATCAAGTGATATTAATTTAACAATGCATGAAGCTAGAACGAATGTTAAGCCTATCACCTAATCCAAGTGTTGTTAATATCTGGTGTGGTTCTCCAGCTGTTCCCCACTTTGGCTCCCCAAGTAGCAGGATGGTCTACTCCCCTGCAACAACAACAACACCATTTTGATATAGAAAATATATATTGATGAATGAACATAGAGATTTAATAAAACTGTAAGACCAAGTTCAGTATTTTTACCATTCACACAATGAATAAAATATTGGGCGCCCTGTTTTCAGTAATGCATCTCTCATTTTAGGATACCTGTTAGTACAGAAACTTAGTCTTCCAATACTTGAATATTCAAACTCACCCAACCACTCCACTTAGCTATGAACCCTACACTGAACTGAATCCAGACTGGAAATATATGAACTTATTGTACACATGTGATGAACCACCCAATATATTGGCAGATTGGATTGGAAATTATAGAACTTACCGTTTTTCAGGTCTGCTTCCATCAGTATGGCAGTTGTCGTATTTTAGGTAGTCCACCCCCTGTCATGAAATAGACAATAATCAGCATGCATAGTAATCATTTCATTATGTTCAAATTTACAGTGTAAACTACCATGAAACTCAACAAGAGTTTAATGTATGTACCCATTCAGCAAATGTCTCTGCGTCTATTTGCTCGTGCCCCAAAGAGCCCGGTTGTCTTTTTGCACAGGTGAAATGTCTGGAAACAACTCAGGAGCTCAGAAACACAACTTTTACTAGTTCATTATTACTGATCTGAATAATGCGAAAGCTAGAGTAATTTTTTTTTGTATAACATACCCTGCGTCCGAATATATGCCAAGCTTGAGAGCTTTGCTGTGTAGATAGTCAGCAAGGGCTTTTATACCAGATGGGAATGTTGTAGAATTTGCAACTAATTTGCCCTACAGATTAATCATAAACACCGACCAGAAACACATTTTAAATCACCTTACAAAGATCGACACATATAGAATTCTCAACTAAAGTAAAAAGTATAAGCCCATTCTGTCTGTCAAGCACGTACATCTTTATCTCGCTTGAGCTCCCCCCAACAATCATCTGATAAACCCAAAATGCAGAGTTCAGATCACTGAGAATACCCACATATAAGCTATGGCATAATTATGACTTTAAAGATCCATATATTTGTTTCAGAGCCGAGAATGATTACCTAAATTAACATATTTATATCCAAGTTCGTTGAAACCAGTTGAGATCAGCGCATCAGCTGCAACAAGAACAAAAGCAATCCACAATACAAATATTAATTGAACTGACAATGACTGATTTCGCAATCCACAATACAAATCTTAATTGAAGTGAGAATGATTGATTTCTATGATAAATGCAGCTTTGAGAGGATAACCCCGAATCAAAGTCTGTCAAAATTCAGCAGCTTCTCAGAAATGTAGTTAGCAGAAAATGATAGCACATACCAGTTTCCCTGATTACTTTCTCATTGATATCACAAGCAAAATGGTTTCAGGAGTTCCACCTGCAATCCAGAAAAAAAAAATATCATAACAGCATTCATCAATGAATCTATGTACTCTGTTGCAATTCAAGAAGAAAGAAGAAAATTTAAAAACTCACCCCATGGGAGGTGTCCTACCCAAACCATTATCAAGCAGACTTCTTGGATTAGAGTCAGCGTGAGCGAAATAGTAATGCGATGCAGAGGCCAAAGCCAAAAGGAAGACAATGACGATGGAAGCCATGGATTTTTTGTTTCTGTCAGGAAAGAGAAATTAAGATTTCAAAACTCCTTATATAGAATCCATCCTTTTGGCTGTGCTGCACTCCGAATTATGAAAATAATTGGCTCGGCGCCACACTCAATATCTATCGTTTTGGGTCTCCTGCACTCCGAATTTATGAATTTATGAAACAGCTAGAAAGAACTCCAGTCCATGAGCAGATGAGACACGCAGAGCTTTGCGTGGAGCGTGTTTATGAAACAGCTAGAAAGAACTCCAGTCCATGAGCAGATGAGACACGCAGAGCTTTGCGTGGAGCGTGTGCCCTCTGTCACGGAGAGTCCTCCTCCTGAAATGTGGTGGCGTTCACTCATAACTTAAAATGAAGTTCCAGGTTATCCATTGACTTGTTTGCTGAGAAATGAACAGTCTAATTAGCAACAGAATAGTACCTAATGGGTAGAAGTAATGACTACCTGCTAACCCAAAAGGATCAAATGCAGCATACATCATGCATCCTCGGTTAGATGAGCTTTCCAACATACAAAAAGTCAACTTAAATGAGTCCAGTTGTTCTTTTATTCACTTAAACTATTGCATTAGGTGTAGAAGTAAAGTCCAGTAGCTAATGGGGGACTGACCACTATAACTCAAAGGGATCAAATGCAGCATATGACATGCATCCTTAGTCAGTTGGGAGCTTTCCAGCATACAAAAAAAAACTCAACTTAAATGAGTCGAGATGTCCTTTCCTTCAAGTTTATCATAAGAGCCATCAACTTGCCCCTGCCTTTTTAATGAAAGCTGTTGAGTTACATTTAAGGTAGATTATTTGAAATATTTGGAAAGTAAACTGTAATACAACCACAAATTTAGACATGCTACATAGGGTGTACTGCAAAGGGTCCTAATTTAGTGAGTGGGTGTTCCTATTTCCTCATGACAGAGGCCTATACCTTGTATCCTCTCAACATTCAGATTGTATGCATCATTCCACTGCAAGCAAAAATTATATCCAATACATTGTGGTTTAGTTTTTCTAATATGAATCTGCTTAAGACTAAGTTTTCAGCATGTATAGGCATCACTAAACACTGACAAGGAATAAAAATGAAAAAACTAAAAAAGTAACCATAGAAAGGAGTTAAATATTTCATTAAGCTGATTGTTGAATAATTTTTGGAGATTAACATATGGCATCATTAATAAACAAGTAAATGCCAATGAATAAGAAGATGTTGTGTTCATTGGTGAAGAGAAGGTTTGAGTTCAGTTTAGCCACACAAATGGGAACTAATCACGTCATCATATAAGAAATACAAGGATTTGCTATGACCTATTCTGATCAATGTCAGGTAAAAGGATTCAAGTAGGAAAATGTCTTCAAAATTTCTGGTAATAGACTCAAACATTCACTACAGATAAAAGGTTGATACCACCAGCAATCACACAAAGGCTGTCGACTAAGAGCAAAAAAACACAAAAATTGGGGTCTCACATACTTGTTTGCTAGAATAAATTGACTATGCCAGCACCCTAAATTGATAGAGACTTTAGTGTGCTTATACTAAGACCTTAAAATGAGAAGCTAAACTTAACAATAGTTATGAGTCCAATCCCAAAAGAAGAACATGCTGCCAATTTGGGGATGAGACCAATTTCAAGTCCATGGTGAATTTGACAGAATAGATACCTTACAATGTCGGTTTCATAGCCAAAGGTGATCTAAACGAGTTTGACTCTCTAATGTCAAAATATGTAATCAAAAAAATGGTAAGTTGACAGAACATAACTCTCCAATAAATGCAGCCATCCACAATCATCTGAATCCAGAATAGCTAGATATTCTATAAGCAAGTAAATGTTCCAACTTCAACCTGTTTAGGACCTGTGTATAACTCTGGAATGGCATTTTACGGTGCATCATCTCATCTGTTTCAACCTGATTGTAACTTTGACAAGGAATCCAAGGGTACAAGGGTTTGTGTTGTCTTCTTCTTGAAGTTCCATCATTTGCTTCTTCCAACGATTAACTGCCTCCTCTGATCCTTCCCAATACACTATCCGTACTCTCTGATCTATGATTGTGGCTCCCTATTCAAAAATCCAAAAACACCAAAGCCTTTTTAATCATTTTGTCAAAGGCAAGATAAAACCGTAACCCAAAGAAAACAAAACTAAAATCAGAATAACATTTTCTATCTACATTTGATCCCCCATAACCTGCTGTCTTGAATTTCACCTCTTTATCACAAATACAAGTATTATGCAATATCCCAATCTACATGTAGACAAAAAAAACGCACAAGAATTTATCCTTTGAATCTTATTATTGCCAAATAGTGAAAGATTAGGGAAAAACATATTTACATTCAAAAGGACAGCAGTTTCTGAAGCATAGGGCTCCTTGAAAGTTACAAAAGCAACTTGTGACCACTGACCAGCCCTGCAACCACCCAAAAAAAACAATAATATTAGGTTTTTTGGGGCCAATTTTACAAACCTTAACTACGGATTTCAATCCAAGAACCTTTAAGACTAACAGAATTATATGTAAATCAATGTTCTCCAGCTCTACCACCAAAAAATTAACACCATTGGGACTGCGAACTGACTTGAGATTTCCGGTCTCACTATTGTAAAGTCTTACTACATTCACCAACTTTCCCATAAATCACTGCTCTGATTTGAAAACTCTCAGCACTTGCATATGAAAATTTCAACTATTGGTTTTTTTTGCTAGATCTTAGTAAAAACATTATTAAGGCTTCAACGTGAAAAAGATCCGATTCTCTCCAACTCTGATTTTCCCATGTTGACACATTCATTAACAAATTGGGTAGTTACAGAAATAGACTACATAAAATTCAACGAAAGAATACTAATTGGCTTGAAATTTCCGGTCTCAATATTGTAAAGCATTACCACATTCAGCACCTTTCCAAAAATCACTGCTCTTATTTGAAAACTGTGCAATTGCATATGAAAACTGTTGGGTTTTTGCTACATCACTTAAAACATTATTAGAACTTCACTGTAATACAGATCCGTGCTCTATAACTCTAATAAATCCCATGTTGACAGCCCATTCACAAATTGGGTAGTTACAGAAATAAGAAAAGGCAATTCAAGCAAGGAATGCAGCACACACCTTTGTAATTTTGCTTTCTTAACTGTGCCAGAGTAAGAGAAGAACTGCTTAACATCCTGCACAGTTGCTTTGGTAGATAGATTACAAACCTGCACTGTGTAATCCTCCATAATGGCAATTGTTAACACTAGGGCAAAATGCTATGATGCACAAATTTCTTCTTGCGACTGCGATTGTGAGCGAGCTGCAAACACTGATATAAATAATTAGCTAGGAAAGTTTAATTAAAAATCCTCTGCTGCCCTCTGATTTATTTTGCCCCTACAATAAATCAACTTCTGAACTAACAATTTTCGATCCCACTAATAACCATGCCCTTGAGAAAAACTAAATGTTTTGGTGACCTCGAATGCTAGGGTAAAAATCAGAATGTGTCAATTACAGTTTTTTTTTTTTTTTGAAAAAATCTAACATCTGTTCAATTGTTTGATGCGTTCTTTTTTCATGCCGTGTCAAACAGATTTCTATATGCTTCATAGATTCCATTAAAGGTCAATCAAGAACCCCATTATACACACGTTAAGGGTTTTAAATTGGACTTACATGCTAACTCGTTCAAGACAGCATCCTCATTCTCTCTGGATTTTCTCCAACTTCAGCCAAGGGAAAACCCCTCAACTTTTCCCTCAAAAACGATAGGAAAGATCCCTAAAATTCATTCCTTCGCATCCCTGTCTTTTCTTTCCAAGCCCTGCATCTTTTAACCGAAGGTTTCACAAAACCTAATTTTCCCAAAACACGCCCTGGCCACAAAATTGCATGCAGAATAACCAACAAAAACTTTTAGAACCCTCAAGAACTCCTCCCGTTGGATTCGCAGAGCCCAATCGACTGCTAAAAGCACAATTCCCGCAGAAATTCCGCCCCACTGCATGAAAGAAGGATTTAAGAAGACATGAAAAGGGGCAAATTATGAATAAAAACTCCGATACATTGAGATCCAATGTCAAGCTTGACAATTTACCAATACCACTAAAATGTGTATACCTTATCGGATCAAACGCAACCACGCAGAAGCCCGCAAATTGATCGCCTGCGATTGAATTTAAGATTCCACGCTTGTAAAAGAAACCTGCAATTCGATGTTATACAAGAACAGTGATGGAAACCCGATGATATACAAGAACTGTGATGGAAACCCGATGATAAACTGTCTAGCATAGGCCGATGGATTGACATTGGCACTGGAATTGAGGTTAAATGGAATACCGATTTTGGAGCGATCGTGTACAGCATAATGCGGGGAGTGTTCACTTCATGGATTGTGCTTCTCAGTTTGCGGGTTTGCGGGTGATCGGGGTTGGTTAGTTATCCCAGGGGTCATTTTTTAAAACCAGGAACAGGTGTCCTGTTCACATAAAAAGTGTTGATGATGAAAAACGTGATCTCTTTCAAAAAAGAAGGCTTATCGGCCTAACTAAATATAGAAATATATTTTAGTTCCATAAATTATTGAAAAAAACTAAAAAAACTATTATAATGAATATAATTCTAATAGATGAATATAACCATTTCTTTCATATGATTAAAATATAGAAATATATTTTAATTCCAAAAATTATTGAAAAAACTAAAAAAAACCATTACAATGAATATAATTCTAATAGATGAATATGACTATTGTTGTTTACTTTTTATATAGCTCTTTAAAGAGTGTCATAACCACATAAAAATGATACTACTAGCCAATTTAAAACAAAATCAATTAACACACTTTTATGACAATTCAGACAAGCATAAATAAAAGGAAAGTCACGATTCACACTAGTATTAGCTTTAAAACAAATTATATCATGCCACATATTTAAAAATATTATTTTCATAATAATATGATACCAGGAAAACATATGGCTTTCCAATCATTCAATAAATTAGTAAATTTCATTTTAACAAAATATGTGTTTTATATTTCAAAGAAAATCTATGGATTTTCTATCATTCAATAAATTAGTAAATTTCATTTCCTTTTAAGAGTAAGGTATTAAAAGGAATATGTGTTTTATATTTCAAAATATAAATATCTTATAAATATAAATATAAATTTGTTATAAATATATATTATATTCTATATTTTAAAAAGATATATTCAATAAGAATAAATTTTGAGAGTTTTAATTGGATTATATTATCATTAAACTAGAATTATTATGTTTGAGAGCTCTAATTTGATCATATTATCATCATGATTAACATAAATCATAGGATCATATTATCATCATATTAACAGAAATCATAGGCACAATGTTAAGAGCTCTAATTTTATCATATTATCATCATGATTAACATGAAATCATAGGAACAATGATTAACAAAAACAGAAATCATAGGCACAAGTTTGAGAGCTCTAATTTGATCATATTAGAGCACAATGATTAACAATTAACAGAAACATAAATCATAGGCACAAGTTTGAGAGCTCTAATTTGATCATATTATAGAAAAATGATTAACAAAAACAAAAATCATAGGCACAAGTTTGAGAGCTCTAATTTGATCATATGGCCCAATGAATAACAAAAATAGAAATCATAGGCACAAGTTTGAGAGCTCGAATTTGATCATATTAGGGCACATTTTTTAGAGCTCTAATTTGATTATATCATATTATCACCATGATTAATAGAAATCACCATGATTAATAGAAATCATAGGCACAAGTTTGAGAGCTCTAATTTGATTATCTTATTATGAAAGTTTGAAAACTCTAATTTGATCATATTAGGGCACAGTTTTGAGAGCTCTATTTTGATTATATCATATTATCATCATGATTAATAGCAAGCATAGGCACAAAGTTTAAGAGCTCTAATTTGATTACATTATCATGAATGATTAGCAAAATCATAGGCACATCCATACCCATGAGAGAATTGTTATGATTTATGATTAAATTATTATGGTTTAGGAATTGTTAGGCACGTCCATACCCATGAGATAATTGTTACAATTTATGTTTAAATTATTATGATTTAGGATTAACAAAATCATAGGCACATCCATACCCTACTGAAGAGGTTTTCTATATTATTGAAGAGATTCTCTATCTTGCAACATAAACTAATAATAGAGTAAAAATTTGGGTGTTATTATCCTACTGTGAAATAAGCCCTTGCCCTTGCCCTTGCCCTGAAAGGTGTGGAGTTATACATCAACAAACTGAAGTTTACATATTAAACATTCCTCCCTTTTTCAACACTCTATTTTGATCCTAGAGATACCCTGATTTGGAGCCAGCCACATTAATTCTGTCAGTTTTGATTAAATATTACTAAATTATCGGAGCCATGATCAATTCTTGAAAATTGTCATTGATATTGGATGTTGGATTAGTGGTAGTTCTATTTTTATAATGTTTTGCAGATTCTATGTGAATTTCATGTTGGGTGGGTGTGGGTATTCTTCAAAAAAACTAATGTTTTGTAGATTTTATGTGAATTTCATGTTGTGTGTTGAAAAATTAATCTCAACCACCACTTATAAATTTCTGACAACAACCATGAAACCAATGTTTTGTAGATTCTATGTGAATTTCATGTTGTGTGTGTTGGAAAATTAATCTCTACCACCGCGTTTAATTTTCTGACAAGAACCATACCTTAGTAAATGTTTGTAGGTTGTGGATTGAGTTTGCAGGCAAGGACATGGGTTAAATGAAGATCTCAATAGAAGTAAAATCACCCATTCCACAACAAATTAAATAATTAAAAGTCAAATATAAATTTAAAGCGTGGTTATTAAAAGGGTATGGGCAAACATTTATTCTGCAAGTGTTCAGAAATGATGTTCGCCCATATCAGTGAATGTAAATCAACAGTTGTTTTACTGGTGAAAAAGTGACAATCTCCATATGAATTACTTTTAGTGCTTTTGAAATCATAATATAATGTTTGTTTAGTCGATATATGATGTAGGTACATGCTTTTGGAAAATTTCACGTATTATTTTTACCGCAACTACTCTGTTCTCTGTTTCATTGTGAGTGAATTTGTTTGAAGTTTATTTGTTCCACTATAGTTGCTATTTTAATCCACTCTATATTAAAATACAGTCTCTTAATATTTAAAGTTTATTTGCTCCACTATAGTTACGATTTTAATCTCCACCACTCTCTATTAAAAGGGAGTCTCTTAATATTTAATTTCCCCAACTATGTTGTCTTGTTTAAGACCTCTCTGCAACTCTGTGTGAATTTTGTGTGTTGTGGAAAAGAAATTAAAAGGGATTCTCTTTATATTAAATTTCCGCAACTATGTTGTCTTGTTTAAGACCTCTCCTCAACTCTGTGTGAGTTATGTGTGTTGAGAAAAATAAATTCCCCTGTCTCAAATTCTTTAACATGGTAGCAGAGCTGGTTTAAAGTTTATTACCCCAAGTGTTTTTACTGCAGAGTTAAAAGGTGTTCTGAAATTTTTTGTGGAGCATCTTCACCAGCAACGAGAAAGTTTTTACACAGTGAGAAAGTACTTTTTTTACACAGTAAAAATGGCAGCAACAAACTTGAATAATCCACAAATACCTCATTTTAATGGAAAAAATTATGACTATTGGGCTATTACAATGAAGCCTTTGTTTTCTTTTCAAGACATTTTGGAATTGGTGGAGAATGGTTTCCAAGAACTAGCAGATGTAGTAGCATACAATGCTTTGACACAAGCATAAAATGATGTGTTGAGAGATAACAAGAAGGACTCAAAATCCCTCTTCTATATTATCCAGGCAGTGCATGAAAGTATTTTCCCAACGATTGCAGTAGCAACGAAGTCCAAGCAAGCATGGGATGCCCTCTAGACAGCCTACCAAGGCATGGCAAAGGTGAAGACAACAAAATTACAAATGTTGAGAAGAGATTTTGAGACAATTTGTATGAAAGAGTCTGAGAATGTAGACTCATTTTTTACACATGTAATTGGGTTGGTTACTCAAATAAGGTCTTATGGTGAGACACTTGAGGAAAGGAGAATCATTGATACATTTTTGAGAAGTTTGCCAACAAGATTTGATGCCATTGTTGTGGCAATAGAAGAGACAAAGGATCTATCACAATTTTCAGTGGATGAGGTTCATGCATCACAGATTTCTCATGAACATAGATTGAACAGAGGAACGAACTCTTCATCGGAGCATGCCTTCAAGACACAAATTTCATTTGGTCAAGGTAGAGGTCGAGGAAGAACAAATTATAGAGGAAGAGGAAGAAGCCCACACAGACATGGAAGAAGCAACCCTTCAAGATCAAGTGGAAGGGACAACAATCAAAATTCAAGTCAAGGCTCAAGCCAAAATCAATCACAAGGTCAAAGGTATGATAAATCTCAAGTTCAATGTATGGTCATTATGCAAATGAATGTAGAAAGAAGCAATATGACATAAGTAACAAACCAAGTGAAAATTTCATAAAGGAAAATTAGAACCATGATAACATGTTTTTAGCTTGTAATATAGCACAAGAAAAACAAGGAGATGTATGGTTTCTAGATTCAAGGTGTAGAAACCACATGATTGGGAACATACAAATGTTTTCAAATCTAAATGAAAGTGTGAAATCTGAAGTGACATTAGGGATTGATAGCAAAGTCTCTGTCATGGGAAAAGGAAGAGTCAATAGTCTAACAAATAAGGGAGAGAAGAAATACATTTCATATGTTTACTTTGTCCATGGTTTGAAGCATAACCTCATAAGCATTGGACGAATCATGCAAAAGGGCTACAATGTATTTTTCAAGAATGATGTGTGCACAATTTTGGATAAGTCTCCAAGCAAACAACTGATTGCAAAATTTCATATGAAAAACAATAGAATGTTTTCTCTCAAGCTAAAATCAGATTTGAAGGAAGAAGGTGCTCAAGCCCAACTATCAATGAATTCACAAGAGAATGAAAGAAAAGTTGCAGCTGTCACAGAAGTAGACTTTCAAGCAAAGGTCAAAGATGAAAATTGGTTATGGAATTTGAGATTATGTCATCTCAACTTTGGAGGTTTGAATTTGTTGAATAGGAAATGCATGGTGAAAGGATTTCCTCTCATAGAAAAATCGGACAACCAATGTGAAGGATGCATCTTCGGAAAAAAACCTAGAGAATCATTTCTATCGGAAAGTCAATAAGGGCAAAGGCACCCTTGGAGATTGTCCATTCAAATTTATGTGGACCAATGCAGACACCATCTATTGGTGGAAGCTATTATATTTTGACTTTCGTAGATGATTATACAAGGAAGACATGGGTTTACTTCCTAAAACAGAAAAGTGAAGTGTTTGAGCGCTTCCACCAAGACAAAGATCTTGTTGAGAAGCAAAGTGGACACTACATCAAATTTTTTAGGACTGACAGAGGTGGTGAATACATCACAAATGACTTCCTATGTTTTTGCATGGAGCATGGAATTCACAAGCAATTTACAACAAGGTATACACCTCAACAAAATGGTGTTGCGGAAATGAAGAATAGGACCATTATGGAAATGGCAAGGAGTATGTTGAGGGAAAAGAATTTTCCGAATGATTATTGGGCTGAAGTTGTCGTTTGTGCAACATATATCATTAATAGGTGTCCAACCAAAAGTGTCAAGAACATAGTTCTTGAAGAGGCATGGAGTGGAAGGAAGCATAATGTCACTCACGTGAGAGTGTTTGGATGTGTGGCGTATGCACATGTCCTGGATGAGTTAAGGAATAAGTTGGACAACAAGGGGGAGAAATGTATATTTGTTGGATATAGTGATGAATCCAAGGCATATTAACTCTACAATCCATCAATCAAGAAAGTCATAATCATCAGAGATGTTCAGTTCATAGAAGATGAAGCATGGGGTGGAAGTTTAGAGAAGAAAATCAATGTGAAGACATGTATACCACATGAATACAAAGAGGAATTGACCGCAACAAGTGATTCCTCAACGGTGAGTCCTCCTACACCTACACAAGCTCAACAAAGCAATCACCAAGTGACACCATCAAAAAATACTAGGACATCTTTGTGAAACCAAGCAAGTGTTTCTCCAAGCACACCACAAAGATCAGCAATGCCATCTACTTCAATCGCAACATTAAGTGGCATGTCAAGCCCATATTCCACAACCATAAGAGGACAAAAATTCAAAAATTTAAGTGAAATTTATGAGAAAAATGAAGTTGACAGTAACACTAGTTTGAATTCTTTATTTGCATAATTTTGTCATGTAGATGACCCAATACATTTTGAGGATGCAGTCAAAGAAGAGAAATGGGTTGCGATAATGGATGGAGAAATAGGAGCGATAGAAAATAATGACACGTGGGAGCTAGTGAACCTTCCGCAAGGAAAATAACTCATTGGAGTGAAGTGGGTCTATAAGACCAAGAGAAACATTGAAAGACATAAAGCAAGGCTAGTTGTTAAAGGATACAAGCAGCAGAATGGAAGAGATTATGCAGAGACATTTGTGCTAGCCACGAGGATGGAGATAATGCATACAATGTTGTCAATAGCAATGCAACATAAATGGAAAGTGTATCAAATGGATGCGAAAATCAACGTTCTTGAATGGAGTGTTGAAAGAGGAGTCATATGTTCCACAACCTCTTGGTTATGAGATAGAAGTCCAAGAAGACAAGGTGTGTATTTTGTGAAAATCTCTTTATGGGCAGAAACAAGCACCACGTGCATGGTATAGCAGGATAGATGCTTACTTGTTGGACAATGGGTTCGACAAATGTGATGGTGAGCCTACTCTCTACATCAAAAACTGACGGTAAGCTTCTTATTGTTTTTTTGTATGTAGATGATTTGATTTTTACAGGGAGTGATGATTTCGTCATCGTTGATTTCAAAGAAGTCATGAAAAGTGAGTTTGAAATGCTGACTTGGAATTGTTAAGATATTTTTTGGGCATAGAAGTGAATCAAACAGAAAATAGTACTTTCATTTCCCAAGCAAGATATGTAGTAGAAATTTTGGAGAGCTTTAATATGCAAAACATCAATCCAACACCAACTCCAACTGTCATGGGGTTAAAGTTGAGCAAAGATGATTGCAACAACAATGTCAATCCAACATTATACAAAAGTATTGTGGGCAACCTAATGTATTTGAATGCAACTAGGCCAGATATAATGTATGCAATGAGTTTAGTGTCGAGGTTCATGGAGACACCCAAGGAGACATAGTGGCAAGCAACCAAAAGGATGTTAAAGTATGTCAATGGGAAAAAAGAGTATTGGCGTTTTGTACACTGAAACAAATGATTTTAGGTTGGTTGGTTACATTAACAATGACTGGGCGGGAATTGTTAATGACATAAAGAGCATGTCAGGATATGTTTTTCATTTGGGTTCGGGAGCCATTTCATGGGCTTCCAAGAAGCAACAAATAGTGTCATTGTTAACAACAGAAGTTGAATATGTTGCCACAATAGCAGTAGCGTGTCAAGCAGTTTGGATGAGAAGGATGTTGCGGGATTTATGTCATGAAAAAGAGGGAACAACAACTATTTTCTGTGACGACGGTTCAACAATTTCACTATCAAAGAATTCTATTTTTCACAAGAGGACAAAGGACATTGATGCTAAATATCATTTCATAAGAGAATTAGTTAACAATGGTGAGATTGTGTTGCATTTCATAAGAGAATTAGTTAACAATGGTAAGATTGTGTTGCAACACTGCAGGTCAGAAGAATAACTTGCAGATATCTTCACAAAGCCATTGGCACATGGAAATTTTTTTTTTTCTTAAAGATTGTTTGGGAATGGTCAATGACAGCAGTTGTGATTAAGAGGGAGTGTTGGAAAATTAATCTCAACCACCACATTTAATTTTCTGACAAAAACCATACCTCAGTAAATGTTTTGTAGGTTGCAGATTGAGTTTGTAGGCAAGGACATGGGTTAAATGAAGTTTTGAATAGGAGGACAATCACCCATTCCGCAAAAGACTAAATAATTAAAATTCAAATAGAAATTTGAAGCATGGTTAGTAAAAGCGTATGGGCAAACATTTAACATTTATTCCCATTAGACAACATATTAAATAATTAAAAGTCAAATAGAAATTTAAAGCATGGTTAGTAAAAGGGTATGGGCAAACATTTATTCACTAGTGTTATTTACTCCACACAACCTCTACAAGTTCAAAAATGATGTTACCCCATATTGGGTATTAATTTTTTTTCTGTCAAGTATTAATGTCTTAGATATATATGTTTTGAATTAACAAGCAAGAATAGGTTGATTGAATTTTGGCGGATGTAAAGACAAGGGGAGAAAATCATGGAGAGAATTTTGGTGGGCGCATGAAAACAACCGTTGCAAGGTTTTACTGTATGTTACTTCACAACCCTGGTGAATGTAAATAATAAATTACTCTGCAACCTTGGTGAATGTAAATAAGAACATCTCCATATGAATTACTTCTAGTGCTTTTGAAATCATAATATAATATAATGTTTGGTTAGTAGCTATATGCTTCTGGACAATTTGTTTTAGTCTGTTCCATATGAATTACTTCTAGTGCTTTTGAAATCATAATATAATGTAATGTTTGGTTAGTCGAGATATGCTTCTCCAAAATTTCATGTATTATTTTTACCGCAACTACTCTGTAAAAGATACTCTCTTAATATTTAATTTTCGCAACTATGTTGAACTTTGTGTGTTGAGGAAAAGAAATTCCGGTCTCTCGTGGCAGCTATTCCATTCGGATTTTCTACATAAAGAATGTTTCAATGAAGCAAAGATTTATGTTATAGTGAAGCGAAGATTGTGAAGGATCATAAAGGGCAAGGAAGTGTGGTCCTACTAACATTGCTTTTGGTATCTTTGAAACAGATAAAAATGACACTGAATTGAAAAAGAAGGAGTTGCAGCTTACAGGTGAGTACTGCACCTGGAGACTACACTCAAACAGAGAGAACACTCTGAGTTTACTCTACATTCATGAATGAGGCATTACATCATTAAGTACATCACTAGGAATTAGGAAGTTGCAAACAAACTCCTAAATTGTAGGAACTAATCCTAAACTAAGGAGATACGTTACAACTTGTGTAACCATTTATCCATTAATATAAAATAATATTAATTATTTTCAACTCCCCCACTTAATGGAGAAAGGATTATCCTGAACTCCTAGCATCCTTCTAAACAATTCAAACTTTACACGCCCAAGAGGCTTAGTAAAAATATCAGCCATATTATCACAAGTTTTACAATATTCAACAAATATCTCTTTTGATTGTAGTTTCTCTCGAACAAAATGGAACTGAGTGTCGATGTGCTTGGTATTTTTATGAAAGACTGGATTGTATGCAAGCTTGATGGTACTCTGGTTGTCAGTTTTGATGATAGTTGATTCTTTCTGTTCTTCTCCTGCATCGTTGAGAAGTCTTCTCAACCAGATAACTTCACATGTGGTTGCGCACAATGCTTGGTACTCAGCTTCACATGAAGATAAGGCTATAGTGCTTTGCTTTTTGCTGCTCCATGCTATGACCCGTATCCAATGCTGAAAGCGTAACCTGTGATAGACCTTCGATCATCCAAGTTACCTGCCCAATCTGAATCTGAAAAACCTGCTAGAGTAACATCAGAAGTGTCAGTGTACAAAATACCATAATTACTAATACCACTGAGATACCTCAACACACTTTTTGCTGCGATCCAGTGACTTTCAAGTGGTTTTGACATGAACTGGCTCAATGTACTAACAGAGTATGCCAAATCTGGTCTAGTTGTAGTAAGATATATCAAACTGCCAACTAGTTGTCTATACGTAGTGGCATCCACCTCTTTAGTACCATCATTAATGCTAAACTTTAAGTTCTGCTGCAATGGTGTTGTTGCTGATCTACACTGCTCCATTCTGAACTTTTCCAGCAAGCTTTTGGCATACTTCCCTTGAGTAAGAAAAGTTTGTCCTGAATCTCTCCATACTTCCAATCCCAAACAGTAATGGAGATTTCCGAGATCTTTCATCTCAAACACTTGTGACATCTGCCGTTTGATTTCTTTGATCAGATTGTTAGCATCCCCTGTTATGATCATATCATCTACATACAAAGAAATCAAAATAATTTGCCTTTGTTTATTAAACTTGGTATACAGATTTGGATCATTCAAGCTCCTATGAAAGCCATGTTGTACAAAAAATGAGTCAATCTTCTCATACCACGACCTGGGTGCTTGTTTTAAACCATAAAGTGCCTTTTTCAATTTACAAACAAGATGTTCCTGCCCCTTTTTCACAAAACCTTCAGGCTGAACTAAATAAATTTCTTCTTTCAAGTCACCATTCAAAAATGCAGACTTAACATCTAGCTGGTGTAGCTACCATTTATGTTTTGTTGCTAAGGAAATTAGCATTCTAATGGTGTTTAATTTGGCTACAGGAGCAAAGGTGTCATCGAAATCTATTCCCTCTTGCTGTGAGTAACCCTTTGCTACCAGTCTAGCTTTAAGTTTTTCTATACTCCCATCTGCATTTATTTTAGATTTGTACAACCATTTGCATCCTATGGGGGTTTTACCTTCAGGAAATTCAACCAAATCCCAAGTATGGTTTCTTTTTATTGATTCTATTTCCTCATGCATTGCAGCCCTCCATGCATCAGATTGACATGCTTCTTCATAATTTGCAGGTTCTACAATGTTTAAAATGTTTGTCATTAATGCATAGTCTTTCAATTTGGATGGTAATTGAGTCTTCCTACTTGATCTCCTTGGTAGGGGACATACCTCAAATCTCTCCATTTCAGCCTTCTCCGGGCTTGCATCATTCATTACATTACCTGTTACTTCTTCTTCTTGTTTCTGCTCCTGTTCTTCATCATCCTCACTGTTTTCTTCCATTAGCAATGGAATGTGCCAATCTCTGTTACAGTCATCCTTTCCTTCTTCAACCTGTTCATGAAATATGACATCTCTTCTTGCAAAAACCTTATGAGTCACAGGATTAAATAACTTATATGCCTTGAACTCAGTGCCATATCCAACAAAGATACATTTCAAGGCTTTTGGATCTAACTTCTTCCTATCTGCCTTAGGTATATGAGCATAAGATTTTGACCCAAATATTCTTAAATGAATCACTGCTGGTTTGAATCCAAATAATGCCTCAAAAGGGGTTTTGAAGCCTAGACATTTAGTAGGACTCCTATTCTTTAAGTAGACAGCAGTGTTAATAGCTTCTGCCCAAAAACCATTTGATAGACCCTTACCTTGAAGCATGCTCCTTGCGCACTCCATAAGAGTTCTGTTCTTTCATTCTGCCACTCCATTCTGCTGAGGAGTGTGGGGCACTGTGAACTGTTGAATAATCCCATGCTGCTTGCAGAAATTCATGAATTCTCCCAACCTGTATTCTCCCCCTTGATCTGAGCGGAGAATTTTTATGCTTTTTCCTGTTTGGTTTTCTACCATAGATTTAAACTCTTTAAAATACTGAAAGGTATGACTCTTTTTACTTAGAAAGTATATCCATGAGAACCTAGTGCAATCATCTGTAAATAAGAGAAAATAATATGCACCTCCTAGTGACCTAGTCTGCATAGGTCTGCATATATCTGTATGCACCAGTTCTAAGATATCTCTTTCTTTTCCATTAACATGCAAAGGGAACTCTTCTCTATGCATTTTCCCTAATGCACATCCATCACAGTCAAACTTAACATTATGGAAAACAGGGAGTCCATCAACCATACCTTTTCTCTAAAGTAAGATGAGGTCTTGCAGATTAAGATGGCCAAATCTCTGATGCCAGAGATCTTCAGCTGTCGATCCAGTTGCAACCATTGCTTGCTTTGTCATACCTTTCACGTCTAATATGTACAAGCTCCCCACACGCACTCCTGTTGCAACTTTTTCCATCTGGCTATCCTTTATGACACAGTTAGTCTTAAAGAATTGAACTTGCATGTCCTGATCAGTAATCATTGAGACAGAGATCAAATTTTTCTTAATTCCGGGCACATACAATACATTTTTAAGGTGTCTAATGTTACCGCTAGGTAATTTTACTGGAATGTCACCATATCCTTTGATCTCATATCCACTATCATCCCCTAAATAAATTTTCGACCCACATGAAGTTTCTTCAAGACATTCAAACCAGTCCTTCTTACCTGTCTGTTGAGGAGGTAAATCCCCTCTGCGGACAGAGGCGATCCCTACTAGCCCAGCAGGGGTCTAGCAACAAACAAACAATGCTATGACGCAAGCTCCTAATTACGAATGAAAGACTTGTGATAGAAGCCTACCTGGATTCCAACGCTATGATCTGAAGAAGAAGTGTCCCCGTCCTTCAGCCCTGGCAGATCACAATCCTTCCACGATCTCCGCGGATGAACACCTGCACATAGAAGAAACGAACAAATACAAGCATAGGAACCAGCATACGTAACTAAACATCGGTCAGAAAATATATTACTCGCATTAACATGATGGAAAACGAAGTGGAACCATAATCATAGTCATCTATTAAGTAATAAACGAATAGAAGTTACAACCAAGTTCTGACGTCGCAGCCTCCTTCGAACGGGTCTCCGGTCGTCCACGTCTCGCAAAGCTCGCCAAGGAAAGGGAAAACCTCTCCAGAGTCTCGTAACAATGGTCTCCTCGCTTGAATGGGCCTTAAGGGAAAGAAAGGATTCTTTACAGCACAAAGGCACTTGGGGATAGGGAGATGCAAAGCTTCAACACTTCAAGACTAGCTTGCCATGGATCTGAGCAGGCTTTTATAGATGGGGAAGGAGGGAGTTGGGATCCCTATTATTATGGGATTGGCCCTATCAACAAGGAAGGTTCCATAGAAGGTGGCAAAACTACTTCCCTTCCATAGAACTCCCGCAGCCAAACCTCCCAACTCAAAATAGGCAATGGTTGTGAGTTTGTTTGAACTCAACTTCCGCCATCCATATTTAAAAAACAGTCCCTAAAATGGGTGGCGCGATTGCTGCTCTATGACAGAGCGCCAAGTGGCGCGACCTCTTTACAGGATTTCCCTTATTGGCGCGAGCAGTGAACTGTCTACCCGCGCCAATGCAAAAAGAGCTGTTTTTCATGGATTTTGCAAGGAGATGTCTCAAGGGGAAATGAAGTTCATACTCAGAGGGATGCATTGATGATGTTTTCAAGGCATGACAGTGTTCACAGGTCATATAATGGGTCCTCCATTGTGCGGGATGGGGAATGGTAGGGACGGTGACAAATTACTGTGTAACAGATGCCCCCCAAAGCATGAGGCCCGAGAGAGAGAGGGGTGAAATGCTTTACGAGAACATGTCCAACTGAAGGCCCGCCGTCGGAAAACCTGCACAGAAAGATACAACTGATATCTCAAGTACATGATGTATATATATGGTATGGACGTAGCCATCCGAACAGAGTATGCTATAATCCGGATCTAGGGTATGGGCGCAGCCATCCAACTAAGATCAAACAAATAGACTCAGGTATGGTCGCAGCCATCCAATCATTGAGTCATGTACATAATGACAATAATCCACAATCGCGGCCTGGATTACAACAGACACAATCCAGGGTCTTGCGCTCCATCTCGACCCAAACAAGTACAAGTTCGAGCATGTGAATGTGTGAGCTGATGTCGAACATGCAAGAACATCGTCTGATTACCAGCCAATGATGAAAGCCGTTAACAGACGCGAGAGAAACCACCAATAATGACGATGGTCCTCAAGGTACTACGGGTACAATCTACGGCGTGTGAATAAATGAGCTGACGTCGAACACCCGCAGAATCATCCGATCGGAGGCCAATAATTAAAACCTCTCGTCGAATGCGACGAACCTGCCATTAAGGCATGCAGGCTCCAAGGTACCATCAGGAGTCTCTAGACCAACTTCCTGGATAATGAGTTGAAGTCGACAGGAAGTGACCTTAATCGAAGGTGGGCCATAATGATTCCCACATCATCGACACGAGACAGAGGAACATAATGTTTTGTTGTGAATTAGGACCATATGAGAAACAGAGGAAGGTTGATATTTGCAGAGGCCAACTTCTCTTGAACATACGAATGGCACGACAATGGACTTGGCAGTATTTGACATCAACGGATCAAAGGTCATGGCGACGAGGCAGTGAACAGATGAGAGGTCAAAAGAGATTACCCAAACCCATGGAAGCAAAGTGAAGCCGCGAGATGAGATGTCCCCAACCCGACACGAATGCAGACAAGTGCCATGTTCAAGAGCGACATACTGCCGACGACAACGACGATGGTTCCATTTTCCCCCCCACCATTTCTGGCGAGTACCCCAATTATTTTTGATAACAAGCTTGAAGGGGATAGCATATGCTTGTGATATAAGTCCGCCCTTCGGGCGAATCCATCCTAGTGCATTTAACAAGTCCTAGGAAGGAGAAACTCGGAGAACGTCATTTTGACGAAATCCAATGTCATCAGGGTTTAACGAGTCTGACAAAGGAAGAACTCGGCGTCTTTTCATGTTTAGAGAGTTTGAAAAGACAGCGGAAAAGAAAACTCCACAGGTCCCTTTTCGTAAATAGTTTCCCAGATCCGAAAAGGTAGAAAACAATATCTGGGAAAACCTCCTAGTCGCGATAGGCTAGGGTATTCCTTTTTTGTAATCAATCCATCCCAGCCCGAAAAAGGGTTAAACTTATACTGGGTGAATGTCGATTCGTGTCCATTTTAACGAGATCGAAACGACAAGGGCCTCGGCGATCTTTTCATATTTAGAGAGTCAGAAAAGAGCTGAAAGATGACTCCAGAGTGACTTTTTCGTGTATTTACCGAGTCCGAAAAAGTATAAAATCCAACTCGCTTCCACCTTTTAAGTCGCAAAAACCTGCCGCTGCACATACCCAACAAGCGTAAAATCCATTTTCGACATAATACATGCAAATATTTGACAAAAATAACTTTTTAGAGCTTATTTAACGTCGAAAAGTTATAAATATGTGTAATTGGTAAAAAATGAAATTACTTTTTACTATTTACCTTGTGGAGAGCAACAGTGGTCCATTTGGAGCAGAATCTTCCGACGGTGATTGCGACCAATCCAGGCAACCATTCAGCGTCTCGTCTGTGACAGGTAAGAGGCGCTCCTTTTCTCTTTCTTTCCATACATTTTTTAATGATTTCCCTTCATAAATCAGCTCTGTAAGGGCACTTTTGAAATTTTAGGGCCGGGCCCAGTGGCGCGGGTATCGGGCACGAACCCGCGCCACTGAGCTCTTTTTACTAAAGGGGCCGCGCCACCTGGCGCGACTGTTAGCAAAACAGTCGCGCCAGCGGCGGAACCCAAATTTTCGCCTAAAATTCCGACATTTATACCAAATTTCTTGAATTTTGAAGCTTACAAAAGATCTAATCAGGGGCTTTTGACCATGTGAATGCAGATAAACATTCAAAATGGCAATTGAATGGAAGGAACGAGAGCACGGAGATGAGGATGAAGAGGCCATGCAAAGCCAGGCTTGCATGAACGCTCTGAGAGACTGCGGATTGAAAAATTTCTTCCTCACGCCATGTTTACGAGCTCAGCCCGAGCTTCTCCAATATCTAATCAACATCTGGGATGAAAATGACCAAGTATTCAGAATACGAGACTAGGTGCTGGAATTGGAGGTCACTGACATTTATTTCATTACTGGATTGTCCCGCAGGGGTCCAATCCCTGTACTGACTGGGAGCAGACCATCAGGGGAAAATATGGAAGAGGTAATGGCGCGGGTGTGCCGAGGGGCACAAACAGGATCAGGAAGTAAGAAAGTGTACATCTCCACCATCCCTGATCTAGCACTGAGAGTAGTTCTCCACACCATTACGCGGGCTGCTGGGTCGCAGGCTCCGCACGAGGCCACGAAGACTCAACTCCTATTAGCCTCAGAATGCATGGGTCCCCGACTGTATGATTGGGCAACAGCTGTGACCATCAATATGAAAAGGCAGCTCACAAAGTGCAAACAGGGGAAACTGAAGCAGTTTGGGTATGGTTCTATCTTGGTATTGTTCATTCTGGAACGCATACCAACCTTCCAGGGCCAAGAGGCCCATGTGGCGAGTCCGGTACCACGAGAGCCGCGAATGGCTCGCTGGGCAGCACTGATGCCCAGATCTGGAGGTGGCCAACAGATGTCCTGGAAGCCAAAGTTCTTTAGGTGGCTACGGCGCCAACTGATCGTTGTGGAAGATTGGCCCTATTCAGGAACTGACTTTACAGGAGACCCAGATCTCCCACTACCAGAAGGGGATGACTGGGACGAGGAGCTGGGTAAGACCTCAAATTTTTGATTTCATGTTTATATGTTTTTTTTTGTTAATACACACTTGTCTTAACACAATTATATATGCATGCAGATGTAGGACCTGAGAGACCAGCCGGGATGTCTCCTATCTCCCGGAGGACACAAATCGCCCCTGAGATCCAGGGGGAAGGCACCGGAGGAGAGGCACTGGTCCAGAACCTCGAGGGGATTGCCCATGGGATCCCAGACTATGCCCGGCTATCAGACGTACCGATGGAGTACCAGCGCCATACGGTGGGAGTTCCAAACCGGCTCCACCGAATCCTGAGGCGGCTAGTGCGTGCAGTGACGTGCTATCATGAGCACCATGCGGATTAGTCTCTAGGATTTATGCTACACCTATTTTTTGAGAGACACAGTGTCTCAGGATGTATTAAGACAACTATGTATATTTTTTGAGTTTTGTGATGTACACTGTGCAAACATTTCGACACACATATATATATATATACATATGACTATTTTGGATGGATCTTTCTTTACATGTGATGATGTTTTCTATATGTCATGCAAATGTCTAATACAGATGTAATCTAATGTATCAGTTACATAACAAACGACCCAATGAGAAATGTATTCACACAATGCATCTAATCACACATTTCATTTTTACGCAAGCTTAAAAGCACACATGAACACACACATATGCAAACTATGCTTGAAACGAGTTTTATTTTTACGCAAGCTTAAAACACAAACTATGCTTGATAATAAGAAAGATGGGCATGCCCCCCATCATGTTGTCTCAAATCGAGGCACATGCCCCCCAAGCTTCACTCGATTGAAAATGGAGTGAAGATTGAACACACACGAGATTTGAGCTGAAACTGACAAAACTCGAATTGAATATGCTTGTGTTTCATTATTCTAACGAGGTTGACACACTTAAAAGAACTATCCTCGAACAGCTTGTTTCATTTTTTTTTTTTTTTAGGAGCTTGACACAAGTGGAGGAATTATGCTCCAAGAGCCTGGTTTCATTTTTTAAAGAGCTTGACCCAGGGAGGAAACCGTGCTCTAACCGACTTACATCAAAATGAACGAGAAGGCGGTGCTTCCAAGAGTTCCACTCCTGATGGAAGGGAAACATCCTGGAAGTCAGGACCCAATGCCCCCAGTACATTATGCACAACGGCATCATCACTGATCACAGGCACGGGGTAAGTGGCCACATAGTTGACCTGCGGTGGGGCAGATACAACAGGTGGATAAAAACCAGGAGGGGGTGATGGCGGACCAGTTGCCACATTAGGACCAAAGAAGGACAGCTGATCAATGGTCACGATCCTTCCTTCATGCGGAAAACAGGCCACACGGAAGAGGGAGGAGACAAGTGCTCCCATGGCATAGGTGTAATCGCGCCCCAATAACAGATGGAAATCCAAGGGGCCTGGAACGACCATCACATCCATATGGACGGTTTTCCCTCCCAAAGTAATCGGTAACCTTGGAAGGATCCCCAACGGTTGACTCGTCCTTCTATTGAATGTCAACAGATTCTGGGTAACAGGCGCAAGCGATGGCGAACCGAAAGCTTGCCAGGTAGTTGAAGACAGAATACTAATAGAGGCGCCTTCGTCTATAATGGTACTGGGTACAACCAGACCAAGAGCCTGTACTGTGATCTCGAAAGGCACATAAGACGGAAGGCGAAATCCTGCAAATCGATTCCAGTCAAAGGAAGCGACCAAACTACTCGGAGGGGCTACCATCGAAAAGCGAAGGTCTTCCCCTGATGTTACGGTAGAAGAAGCATCCTCCATGACCTCCATCTCGAAGGCGGGAGGGATATCCTCTGGAGCCTCCATCATGGGAGGTGGAGGAGGGGCTTCTTGAAGTACAGGGGCAGGAGAATCTTTCTCCAAGCCTGAAGAATCTGAAGAGACCAGAAGGACATGAGGGGTGTGAGATCCACTCTCGACAGAAAAGACCTGGTGCACCGCGGACGAGGCCAGTTCAACCGATCCTACGACCAATGGTTGGTCGGGGACGGATTCGTGAATTTGAATTTCAGGGGGAGTGGGATCGACCAAGGATGACTCTTGACCAATCGTAAGATCAACTGGCGAAGGACTCAAAGAAAGCCGATTATAACCAGGTGGAAGGCGTGGTGTAGAATCGGTCGAGTTGTTCAAAACTCGCTTGGCTTCATCCATATAAGGACAAAGGTGAATGGCATGGTGCCTTTCACACAACTTACAGGGATTGGTGATCTTACCCTGCTTCTTAGAGTTCTGATCAACATCAGCTGAAGACGTGCCCCCAACTTGACTCCCGGAAGCCAAAGGCAACGGTGGGCGGCCGTTGGACCATATTTCGAGCACCTTGGGAATGCCAGGGCAGTCTCGAAGCAAATGGTCTCTCGTGCACAACATGCACGGGAACTTGACTTTCCGAGGAGGGTTGGAAGGACTATCAAGAGGAGATATCTCGGAGGCAGTAGCTGTACATTTAGCCTCTCGCTTATCAGAATTCTTCTTCTTTGTCTTCTTCTTCTTCTTCTTAGCCACCTGGTTACTTGAATCCAGACTTTCACCAGGCGAAGTAGAAGAGGAGGACGCAGAAACAGGCGAAGAAGGGGAGAGGTCCACCTTGGAATCAACATGAGGTTGTTCAGGTGGAGGAACTGATTGAACGGTAGTGGAGACATTCGGGACAACAGAGGTTGAGAACAACCAAACAGGCAACCCAACAGTTAACCCAGGAAGGGACAACGTCGCCATGTAAGGAGCACCAACATTTCCAAAAGGAGGAAAATGACCAGGATTCCCTTCTGAGGGGATTCCTTGGTTGGTGAACTCTGAAAAAGTTGCCATCAAACTCAAAACCATAGACGGGCTGAAAACGAGTTAAGACACACGATCAAACAGTCACAAGCAACGTCTAAACGGGTGTGTAATCGTGGGCGATTAATTTTACCACATTGGAAAATAAACGAATTCTACCGTTTCATGTTTTAAGAGTCGAGAAACGATAAAAAGATGACTCTATCTCTTTCAGAGTTGATACAAGCGTGAAAGGACAAGCGCTTGACGGTCTTTTCAAGTTAAGGGAGTCAGAAAAGACCAAATGACTGCTCAGGAAAAACTAGGCACAAAGGGTGTACCAAATATCCGTGAACTGCAATATACACCTTGGTTTCAATAATGAAAGAGAAATCGACCAAGGACTTTCCGTACGTGCAGGTAGTCTCCCCGAATGCTGTGTTCGGTGTATCACGGGTATAGGGCGGCAGACTCGGCTTCCTGTGGATAAAGGATTGAAAACCTATAGGGGTCTCCCTTTATATACGCGACAGTACGGGGAGCGCAAGTCCGTACTAGCGCTGTCTAAAGCCAACAGGCGAACGACAGCTGCTAGGTTTAACGACGCCGGAACACGTCTCTAGCCTAGACCTTCTAAATATGTTTCGTTAAGTTCCAATGTTGCCTTAGGTTAATTGAATAAATTTTACAGTTGATATTCAATTAAGTTTCAATTTCCAGGCCCTATCGTATGTAGTGTCTCGAAAGACTCCTAAATGCAAGCTATATGCCACAGTGCAACATTTCGTTCGATGAAAGCTAGTTAAATAAGAGTTGAGAGCTTTTATACAAACGAAATGAACGGAATACAAACAACAATGTCTCTAATGCAACTAATGCAATTGCACACTTTTCATTCAAACACTAATCACTAGCGATATGGAAAAAGATCACAATTTGCACTAATTAACAAAAGCAAGAGAGATTTTTTTTTTTTTGATTTTCAATGTTTAATGGCTAATGTGCACTGAAAACAAAAGGAACAATTTGAGAAATGATATCTAAGAGAGCGAAGCAAACAATATTCACTCAACGAAGCAAGCAACCAAATCTCTAAATCGACCCAAAGTCCCTCAAAGCAAGAAAGAATCCAAAACTCCCAATGGACCGTGTGATCTAGGTCCAAAGCAAGGGCAAACGAATTCCGAATGAAGGAATGAACAATCACTCAAAAGACGCAGCAAAACAATCAAAGACTGTTAAAAGAGCGTGGAGAACCAATCAACAGGTTGACAGGACAATCAAGGCACCAAAACTCCCAAGGAGGGCTCGATACACTAAGCCACTAGATGCCCTAGGGCTCAAATCGTGAAATCGGTAGATAGAGGCAAACAACCAAAGGATAGCGGTGAATTCCAGTCAAACAAGACTCCAACACACTCAGACAATCAGAAAATCAAGAAGAAAAGTACTGGTCAAGTCCAGAAAGCTCAAAAATGAAGAAACTCAAAAAAAGTCACAGGGGTGGCGCGACTGTGGACTTGAAACTGGCGCCAGAGGCCAATTGGCGCGAGACAGACAAAGGCAACAAGCACCAAGTGGCGCGACTGTCGGGTTAAAAACCGCGCCAGTCGAGTTCTTCAATAAAAATTAAAAAACAAGCTACTCTGAAAGCAGACCAATACAAGCTAAGCAAACCAAGAAGCTAAAATAATGAAAGAATCCAACCTAGAAGGTTCATCAAGCAAGGAAAACGATCAAGGCGAACCGACATAAACGAGACAAGGAAAACCGGACGATCCCCAGTGGAGTCGCCAATTTGTTGAGGAGGTAAATCCCCTCTGCGGACAGAGGCGATCCCTACTAGCCCAGCAGGGGTCTAGCAACAAACAAACAATGCTATGACGCAAGCTCCTAATTACGAATGAAAGACTTGGGATAAGAGCCTACCTGGATTCCAACGCTAGATCTGAAGAAGAGATGTCCCCGTCCTTCAGCCCTGGCAGATCACAATCCTTCCACGATCTCCGTGGATGAACACCTGCACACAGAAGAAACGAACAGATACATGCATAGGAACCGGCATACGTAACTAAACATCGGTCAGAAAAGATATTACTCGCATTAACATGATGGAAAAAGGAGTGGAACCATAATCATAGTCATCTATTAAAATAATAAACGAATAGAAGTTACAACCAAGTTCTGACGTCGCAGCTTCCTTCGAACGGGTCTCCGGTCGTCCACGTCTCGCAAAGCTCGCCAAGGGAAAGGGAAACCTCTCCCGAGTCTCGTAACAATGGTCTCCTCGCTTGAATGGGCCTTAAGGGAAAGAAGGGATTCTTTACAGCACAAAGGCACTTGGGAATAGGGAGATGCAAAGCTTCAGCACTTCAAGACTAGCTTGCCATGGATCTGAGCAGGCTTTTATAGATTGGGAAGGAGGGAGTTGGGATCCCTATTATTATGGGATTGGCCCTATCAACAAGGAAGGTTCCATGGGAGGTGGCAAAACCAATTCCCTTCCATAGAACTCCCGCAGCCAAACCTCCCAACTCAAGATAGGCAATGGTTGTGAGTTTGTTTGAACTCAACTTCCGCCATCCATATTTAAAAAACAGTCCCTAAAATGGGTGGCGCGATTGCTGCTCTATGACAGAGCGCCAAGTGGCGCGACCTCTTTACGGGATTTCCCTGATTGGCGCGAGCACTGAACTGTCTACCCGCGCCAATGCAAAAAGAGCTGTTTTTCATGGATTTTGCAAGGAGATGTCTCAAGGGGAAATGAAGCTCATACTCGGAGGGATGCATTGATGATGTTTTCAAGGCATGACAGTGTTCACAGGTCACATAATGGGTCCTCCATTGTGCGGGACGGGGAATGGTAGGGACGGTGACAAGTGCGTGAAACACGGTCATATGTGAGGATGCACCAGAGTCGACATACCATATATCGTCCTCATCTCCCTTTGAAGCTGAAAGAGCACAATCAGCTGTAAATAGTCGAAGTTCGTGGCTATGATCCTCATCTTCCTCAACAAAGTATCCTCTGTGCTTTCTCTGTTTATTTCTTGCTTCGTCTGGCTGCCTCTTATAACATTCTTTAATCTGATGACCAGGTTTTCCACAGTAAAAACATTTCTTGCTGGGAAAATTATTAGCAGACATACCTTTAAATGGTCTCTTTTGAAACGTGTTGGCTCCTTTCTGATGATGCTGTTGCTGCTCTGGTTGTTGTTGCTGTTGTGACTGCTTCCCTCTATATTGCCGCCTTTTCGCCATCAGAGCAAGGTCATTTCTCTGCGATTTCAAATTTTTTTGTCGCTCTTCTTCCTGTAGCAGAATCCTTGTCAACTCTTCAAACACAGGGGCTTTCTCCCTTGCTGCCAGCCTTGTGATAAACATCTGGTATTCATCTTTCATTCCGTTCAACGTGATCGTGACCAGATCCGAATCAGAAACTTTCTCTCCGATATCTCCCAATCTGTCCTTCAGGTCTTTGACTCTCGCAATGAATCCAGCAGCGGACTCATTCTCCTCCATCTTCATCGCAAACAGCTTGCCTTTGAGTGACAAGACACAGTTTGTATTCTGCGTCTGGTATAGGTTTTTAATCATCGTCCAAATGTCAGTGGCCGATTTACAGTCTCTAATATGCGGGATAATATTGTCCTTGACGGACATCTTTAATATGACCTTTGCTTTTGTCTCCCTTTTATCCCAGTCTTGTTCTTGTGTAGCTGATCCTGGTCTCAGCTCACTTCCTGTAACGATCGACCACGCATTTGCGCTTTCAAGTAAAGTCTGTATCTTGAATTTCCAGTTGGAGAAATTTGATCCATCGAGTTTGCCAGACTCATGAAGATACGATTCTATATTGTTATTCATATTGGACTGATAAAATTTCTGATCCTCTGATGAATAATTCTACCCAACTGAATAATTGCAGGATACTAAAAAAAAAAAACCACCACATACCAGATCTTGACCATAACAATCTGATCTGCCTCCTCCGGATGAATCAGAAACTTCACTGCGCCACCACCGGGCAAGTCCAATCTATTGCCACCGAGCAAATTAGGAACTTCAATGCACCACCACCGGGCAAGTCCGATCTGCTGCAACCGAGCGGATTCGGAACTTCAATGCGCCACCACCGGGCAAGTCCGATCTGCTGCCACCGAGCGGATTCAGAACTTCAATGCGCCACCACCGGGCAAGTCCGATCTGCTGCCACCGAGCAAATCAGGAACTTCAATGTGCCACCACCGGGCAAGTCCGATCTGCCACCACCGGGCGAATTCGGAACTTCAATGTGCCACCACCGGGTAGGGTCGATCTGCAAAAAATTGCAGACCTTCCCAAAGAGAAAGAGGCTAGCGCTTATTTGATGCGAAAAATCTGTGCCCAAATCAAAATGCGTGCGAGTCCCAGCCCTGGCGCGACTTTTGCGTGTACTTCCGCGCCAATCGCGTATTTTGGTGCGCTTATCTCCCTAAAACCCGCGCCAATGGCGCGACTGTTCGTGAAAAAACCGTGCGAATCCTTTCTCCCGCTCAGAGATGATCAGTCATCTGAGACCTGTGTTTCAGGTGTTACTGCAGTCCACCTGAATCTACAAGAACTTCTGTAAGCTCTTCCGCCACTACGGTTCTGTAATCAATGATGCATCTAAAAAAAAATTAAGGCTGTCCCTACTCTAAGCTCTGATACCAAGATAAAAATGACACTGAATTGAAAAAGAAGGAGTTGCAGCTCACAGGTGAGTACTGTACCTGGAGACTGCACTCAAACAGAGAGAACACTCTGAGTTTACTCTACATTCATGAATGAGGCATTACATCATTAAGTACATCACTAGGAATTAGGAAGTTGCAAACAAACTCCTAAATTGTAGGAACTAATCCTAAACTAAGGAGATACGTTACAACTTGTGTAACAATTTCTCCATTAATATAAAATAATATTAATTATTTTCAACTGATAATAATATTCCCTCTAAGAAAATTTTTACATGTTGCAGTCATCAATGTGCAAAGTCAACCATCATTAAAAATAACTAATTTATTACCGAACAACTAATCGATCCTGTACTATAAAATCATTGGGCGTACATCAAAACAACGTGGTAGCTTCTGTTTAATGTGTGCTAAGGCGTATGCCAAGCAAATTCTAATGTCTAATAATAATTTATACATTGATTTTATTGGACGCAACGAGGAATTCCGCGGGCTGGAAGCGTCTGTAGAATTATGAACATGCAAGCCACTTGTTGTACAAGATATTCCTGGGATATGCTTAACGTACAAACTCGGGCTGAGTTCTTAAACTCCCATAGGGTTGGTCCCGCTTCACTAATTCGCTGTAAGCAGCTTTCATGGAGGGAATTTTAATTTTCACAGGCGCTCAAAGCCTGTGAAAATAGCAGGTAATCATTTTCCTTTTATAATTTCAAAGAACGTAAGCAAATTGACTTCCTAGGTTCGATATTGTTTAACAATGGAGGCCAAACACACGCAACAGAAGACAGTGTAAGCAAACTGTAACGAAGACTTGCACTCAACAAATTCCCAACCTCCACCTACTTCACAATATTTATAAATTGCTGTTGCAGAGCAAGGAAAATGAAGGATCTTGTTCTTGTTTGTTGTGTTGGTGATCAATACTGTAAGAATTCAGTGGGTGAAGATTGCAGGAGCAGATTGGGTGATCAAGTTTTTTGCCAGAGTTGAAGAAAAGGAGCAGAGAAGTTTGTTTGAGTGATAATGGGCAAGTTTGGGTGTTTAATGTTGTTTGGAATGGAGATATTGATTCTCCTTCTCCTTCTTGGTGTGGCTCCTCCTCATGGTGTGGAGGCTTGGGGAAAGGAAGGACATTATTCCACTTGCAAGATAGCTGAGGTAACTATTATTATTTATTCTTCCTTTTTTTTTTTATTGCAATGAAGTTTTATTCTTCCTTTTTTTTTTTTATTGCAATGAAGTTTGAACTTTTGTCTGTAGCTACATGTTTTTCTTTCTATTTTGCTTTGCTTGTTTAGGGGTTAACATTTGAGATGGGTGTTTGTCTATGGATGGACAAAAGGTGCTGAGTCTGATGATTTTTTCTGAGTTTTGTTTCTAAATAAATGGATTTTTTCCAAGTTGGAATTTTATATTTTTGTTTGCTTTTAGTTTAATTTATAATTTTGATGGACAAAATGTTCCTGGAAAAATGGATAAAATGATAGCCAGATTTTAAGATAATTCTAGATAAATTTAATACAATTGGGTAGATATCAGATTTTGAGAATATTCTAGAATTTAATAATAAAGAGAAACTTTAAAAGTGAAACAATTGACCCTTCTTTTACGCTTAAAAATCTAAAATATTCTCAAAATCTACAATTAATAATAGATATAATTCTATTCCATCACTGTTCATAATCCTAAAGATGTTGAACAGATAAATTGTTCATACCAAAAGAATTGTATTCATTAATAAGTTGTGAAGAATTTGACCATATATAATGGACGGAATTTTTGAGTAATCTAGTGATTTTACGCCCGTCTTCCAACCACTCTTTTATATACATAGATTTTTCCTTCATATAAAAGTAAAAGATCTAATTCCTAAAATTATGGATATAAGCATAATCCAAATTACTGGAGCTTGAAGACGTCCTAGAACACTCATAATATCATTATGAATATAATGACCAAAACTATGGAAGCCTAACCACTATACTAGTATGGAAAGACAATGGCCATTAACTCTGTTTTAAGAGAGCTCAGAATGGCGCCCAGGTAATTTAGGTTATTGTTGAGAGACTAAACAAAGCATATATTTCTGGTTGGAAAACAGTCAAGGTAGGGAAGTAAACTGTCCGACCGTTGAGTAGAGGTGAAGGTATAAGGACCTGCAAGCGTGTTCTGCGTGACTGATTACGACAAAGTAGGCGGGGTTTGTTGTTGGTGACGTGTAAGGCACCGCAGGGATGGATGGGCGTTGAGTAGAATAAATTAGACGTGCAAGGTGGGCAAGCTGTGGCAAATTAGGGCAAAGTAGGGACATGACACTTCACTTATTTCTCTTACATATGGACATGGTCCTTCAAGAGAGTGTTGTCATAATATGGATATGGTCCTTAGGACCACATTTACCACAGTTGTGATCCAGGGAAGAGACAAAGATCGTAAATCAGCTTAGAGTGCCTCAATTATATATATAACTTCTGAGATTCTACATTTATTTTTATGTATTAAGGGTTTTGGGAAATAGTAAATTTATTTAAATATTCAATAATATTTTACTTCAATGATTTATACTCTGAATTAGCATTTGTCATAGCAAGTTTAAATGTTTATATTTTTTTAATATGTAATTAAGTTATTTATTTTAAATTATAAATTGTTTTAAGTTAATTTAATTTGAATTAAAAATTGTTTATATGATTTTGGATAGATGATTTTATTTGTATTCATGATTATGATGTCTCTTCACCATTATCAAATTTAAACCAAAAAAAAAATAAAAAATAAAAAATGAAAATTATAACAAAAATGATTACAAAATCATAAAATGATTAGTATTAAATAATATTAAAACAAGAAAATAAAAATATAATAATAAAAATAAAATTTAAAATTAAATAAAAAACTTAAGGAATATGTAAAATTGATAATATTATTATCTCAATAAATATTTATTTTTATAAATATAATTAATAAACTTATATTTAAAGGAATCTGTAACCTTTTCTGTTGCACCTTCGTCTTATTTATTCTCTTAGACTTTATCGGTTTTTTAATAGTTAACCACATTAGTTATTTAAAAGCGCCAACCCAAAACATAATTTTTGGTTGTGATTAATGTGAAAGAACTACATCAAAATACTATTACAATTTCAATTTATTTAGAATTTTAAAAATTAAAATTTGTTATTTGTACACATTATAAAGATAATTAAAATTTAAAAATAATGTGTACACATTTTAAGAATATATTTTAAAATTTTAATTATGAGATGCTTTTTAATTTTATTTATAGATTAAATTAAAAAAAAAACATGAAAATATAATAAATTAAAAATATAAATATAATATAATTTTTGTAATTTTGTATTTAAATTTAAATTAGGTATTTTTTTTCTTTTAAATTATTAAAATCTAATTAATTATTTATACATTTTATAAAAATACACTTTGTAAAGTTTTAATTATAGATAAGTATATATAGAAATTATATCTACTTACACATAGAAATTATATTAACTCCAAACAGGTCAGATCTATCTTCTCCTTTTTTCTAGATTTTTTTATTCAAATTAAAAATGATTCATAATCTTAATATGATATAAAATCTTAATATAGCATAACATCTCAAAAATGTAAATAAGATATTATAATTATTAGGAACTTTGAATTCTAAAATGACTTTGTAAAGGAAAATAAAAAATAATATTTGAAATAATAAAATAAGTCATGATTTTTTAAAGGAAAATGAAGAAAAAATTTAAATGTGTTTTTAACATATTCTTTTATAGTTTTACTTAAATATTAAGTGAACATGTATTTTCAATTTTTTTTCAATTTTTTTAGTGGATTTAGTTTGTAGAGTAAGTAGTTATATCCGAGTGCCAACAACTTCATATTCAAATAAATCTATAAAATAATCCAAAAAATAAATTAAAAAAATAATTTACTTCTTTTCATTTCAAAAATATTTATCTGTAAAATGACATCATTATCTCAACCTTATTTATTCTTATTGAATCTTGAATTTTTTTTTTTTTTAAAACCAAATTTTACTTCAATGTTATAAGTATAATAAGTATAATGTGAACACAAGCCAAAAAGAAAAGAATATAAACATAATCATCCTGCAATCAACAACCACTAGATTAGCGAGGGCATTATTGCAGCCAATAAACCACTCTCTTAGTAGGGGGAGATTACCTTTGTGAATGCCCTAGTTCATATAAGTATTATGTATACTGGTATTTACCATATATAGAAAGGGGATATAAGAATTATGATATATTTGGTTTTATTATATCCATTTAACTCAGGTATTGTTTTTATAATACACTTATTTTTATAAAAATCAAAATATCTCAATATTTATATATTATACATTATGAGACATTAATTCTCTTTATTTATATTAAATTAAAAATAATTCAAAAGAAGTGTTATAATCATAAAATTATTTCAAAATATTTTATATATAAATATTATTTTCCAAAAATGCAAAAATGTCTAGTCATAACATTATTTTCATTAAAAAAGTAAATTGAAGAAAAAGGTGTAATCTTGTGATTTTAGAAGTAATTGTATAATATATAATGATTATGAAAAAGAAGAAGATGATTGACGTTTACTAGGATTAATATGGTCTATTGGACCTGAAGAGAATAAGTGACTAAATAAGTTTTTTTAATATTTTGTTTTTGTGATTGAAAAGAAAGGAGAGAAACATTTCGAAATCATTATAGTTTTTCTATGTCAAGATGGTTGGTATTATGGAAAATATTTTGAAAATTAGAAGAAATGTGAGTAAGAGTTGGACAATCCAACAGACAATGATTTTTTTTTTATCTTCAAGCCTTTTAGTGTCTCAAAGGTGATGGGCTCTTTTTGTTCCAAGATGTTTTGGGAATGTCCAATCTCACTTTAAAACTCATAAGAATTAATTCCAATCTTGACAATGTTTATTATCTTCTTACCATTGATCAAGTTAGAAAAATAACTCTTATTATCAAAAATGAGATTGATCTCTTTATAATACTTCATTTTTCTGTAAAAACTCCTTATCATTTCATAAATTATCTTTAAACTTAAAAATAATAATATTTTTAATATTATCTTCTTCTTCTTTTCCAAAATAATCTCCCTTTATCCCAATAATCTACCTAAAATTAATTTTTTTATAAAAACTATAAATATAATGTTAACTTGCCCTCGGTCGGAAATACATTCCTACAATTCGTGGAAAGCACCTTTCAAACTCCTTACGCACTAAGGTCCAAATAATTAGTTTTGAAATATGAGCGTTACCATACGTTAAACTACTTTAACGTGCAACAAAGCTTCGTTTAATTATATAAGTATGTGTTTTAAACTTTAAATTAAATATTTTATGATTATTATTATTAATTAAAAATTTAAATAAATAATAACATACTTCATTAATTAATGGTTATTTTTTCTTTCCATAAATTAAAGTAAACGAGGTCGTTTAAACATTAGGCGGCAATTAATTAGGTTAATTTTGGCTGAAACAAAGCTTCGTTTATGGATTCTAAGCTTCTGTGATCCATAATATAAATTAGTAGATATTCTTTCAGTAATAATCACATGCAATGGACCACACTTGTTAGTTCGAAACGCGTCGACCTTGTTCCATTGCATATGATTATTACTGCTCCGTTTACTTATATACGAATGCTTTTTGAACTTTAAATTAAATATTTTATGATTATTAATTATTATTAATTAAAAATTTAAATAAATAATAATATATTTCATAATTAATGGTTAATTTTTTTTTTTATGATTATTTACTTTTTATAATAATTTTATATAAATTAATATTTAAACGTGATAGTGTAAATATTAGAGGGCAATTAATTAAGTTAATTTTAGCTGAAATTTGTATAAAGAATTTTAAGTTTGATTTATAAAAATCTAAAAGTTTTTCAATTCGTTAAATCTATTTATATATTAAAAAATAAACAATTTCAATTGTGAATCTTACTAAAAATTGTATCATCTAATTTTAATAAAAAATTAAAAAATATCAAATAATTACACTGCTCCAAATTAATCATTCTTAAAATCTTAGCTTTCATTCAAATTGTGTAGATTCCAAGAAAGTTTCTATCTCTCCACACAAAAGCACTAACTTCCATTTATACTAAAACCAAAAAAAATAGATAAATGTTTTAAAAAATAATTTAGAATTTTGAACTATTCCCAAAAAGATATTTTGTATCACCACAACTTTTCCTTCACATTATAATATTAGTTAAAATTTTAACTATAAATATGAATCTATAACATTTATAATGTTATTTAATTCTTTTACATTTTGTTTTTTAATTTAAATTTAATAATATAATTTTAAATAAATTTGTAATTTTTTATAATTTAACTTATATTTTTGAATTTAAAAAAAAAAATTAAACATTTATATCATAAAAATTATATAACTCAAACTTATAATTTTAATAAATCTCTATCTAATTTCAAATAAAATTAACCTTAAAATATATTGAAAATAATCACATTATAAAATTAAATTAAAACTCTCTGTATTTTAATGTAAATAATTTAATTTAACATCAACAAAATTTGATTAATTTAAAATAAATAAATGTATGTTTATCCGTTTACAATTTTTTTTTCTCAGCCTGAGATTATTATCATATTTCCTGTAGGTGGAACTTTAACAATTAAAAAATATTTTAAACCATACTTTAGAATTGTAGAACGGTTAATCCCTTATGTAAAACTATATGATTTGACAATACTTGCATGATTATTCAATGTGGAAAAAAATCTATTAATTGACTTACAATTTTCTTTAAATAATATCTTATATAAACAATCTTCTAACTTGGAAAGATATGATTATTTGCTGGGTTGTGCAAATTCTGGCAGCGTGATACTTACTCTTTTGATTGGCAATTGCAGCCACTTCTAAGTAAAGAAGCATTAGAGGCAGTGAGGAAACTGCTCCCTGAGTATGCAGATGGTGATCTTGCTTCTTTATATTCTTGGCCTGATCAAATGCGATTCAGATTTCATTGGGCAAGTCCATTGCACTACATTAACACACCAGATAACCAGTGTGGTTATAGTTATGAGCGTAAGTTTTGCTATCCATGATAAAATTCAGTCCCAGATTTAGTTATTGCAGAATGTAGAGTTAACCTTTAATGCTTAAGAGGATTAATTTCCTTTTAATGGTGTGCAGGGTATCAGAAAAATATCTGAGCCCTGTCAGAGAATTTAAGATTTGCTCTGTTTGTTTGTAAATAGGGGACTGCCATGATGAACATGGAGTAAAGAACGTGTGCCTTGAAGGTGCCATAAAAAATTACACTTCTCAGCTTGAAGGTTATGGCAGCAGAGCCATTGGTGGAAAATGTATGCTTTTGTTTGAATTGCCATTACCTTACAATCAGTTCTGTCTCTGTATCACAAAAAGCTGCTTTCACAATGAATTACATTTCAATGCTTTCTTAGTTAAATAAGAATGGAACCTAATGCTTAGTTGTATAACTTGCAGATAATTTAACACAAGCTTTACTGTTTCTCTCTCATTTCATGGGAGATATCCATGAGGTAATATCCTGCCTACCTATAAATTTTCCATATGAACAATTTTCTGAGAACATGTTCTTTGATACTGATGAATGGAATAATTTTGCAGCCTTTACATGTGGGATTCACCTCGGATGAAGGTGGAAATACAATACAGTTACACTGGTACAAGAGGAAGAGCAATTTGCATCATGTAAGTACTCTGCCTGGGAATTTGATTCAGAAGCATAATATTTCCATTTTTCATCTCTTTCTCTTATAAGTCATTGTAGTTATTTCAATACTATCTTCTAGGGTGGAATTAAGCAAGCAAGGTAAAAATTCTCAAAATTCAATAAAATTGACTCTGTTCCATTATGTCTATAACATCAATGAGAAAGAAAAATTTTCTGATATACTACTCAGACTTTCCACCATATAGCAATTTTTCTTTGACAGCTTTAATACATTGGTTGGCCCATTGTAAAAGTTGGTATGGCTGGATCCTTCATACTCAAAATGTGTAGACATTAGTTGATGTAGCTGTTTTGGCCCATTGGTGAACTACACAGAGTTTGCAACCCACAAATACAAGTATAAGATGTCTGTTATGCTTACCATTTTCCTGGGACTTGACAGAAAAAAGCAGCAGTACCCTTGTAGACTCCTCATTTTTCTGACACCACGCTCGTTGCCTTTGTTTTTACAAATGATTATTCAGCTATGTTGTTATAGGTTGTTACTTATGCAACTGAAACATCCACACTTGTTACTCATGTTTTCTCAATCAACTATTCTGCTATTTTATTATAGATTATAGGTAGATCACCCATGCCATTAAGCCTTAGTCAAGTGTCTCGATTGTAGATATTAAATCAGAAGCTGCTCTCTTCTCAAAAAACAAATATAGCAATATATTCGGTGAAAAACAAAGAAACATCAAACAGGGGATAGGATAGAATCAAACACACAGTACATTTGCTATAGCTAGGGGATAGGATAGAATCAAACACACAGTTCATTTGCTATAGCTGGTAGGAATTGAACATGAGTGAGGCGGATAACAATCAATCTTCTCAACCACTCAAGATAAACCCAATTAGTTATTTAATCTGACAATTTTATGAAACTATCCAAAAATCTTATAATTGAGATACAGGACTTTTTCTGGTTTGCAAAATGGTTGGAAACAAAATAGTTTAGTGCTCAAATACTACTTTCGTACTTTCAGAGTGATTGGAAATTGTAAGAAGACCGTGTATTATGTTTTTATCATCTTCTCAAATAAGATTGTCCTCTGATGGTTAGCCATTTATATTTTCCAGACAATGTTGGCCGGCAGGGCTAAGAATTAGAGGCAGAATGTGTCCTAGTTATGTATTAATAAAATTGTTGAGGACTTAATTCAAAGTTTAGTTGACCTCTTGACTCACATTCTGGTGTAACTGATATTTTGTTTCCGTGACTGTCGACAGGTATGGGATAGTTACATCATCGAGAAAGCCATGAAAGAATTTTATGACAATGATCTGGAGGTTATGATAAAAGCAATTCAGGAAAATATTTCTGTATGTGCTCCCTTTCTCTCATCTGAAAAATGTAGTTAAATTGCTAGATTACTCATTTACTTCTTCATCATATTTTGAAGTATTCTTTTCTTGTGCAAAGGAAAGAGGTCGCATTTTATGTATGTATAATGGTTGTCATCAGGGATAATATTTATGTGTTGTTTCAAAAACAGGGCAGCTGGTCTGATGAAGTACCTACATGGCAGGAATGCAAGGGAAATGAGGTCGTATGCCCCAGAGTGTAAGTCTTAAAAATTCCTGAACTCTGCCAACATCCTTGGATTGCAATTTGCAAAATGATCTTGTTTTAATGGCTCTGTTAACTATTCCCCCAACATAGGGTTCTTGATGAACTTGGTGAACCATCTTTTATTGCTGTCAACTCTATTTGTAAAACCACCAGAATCATCCTGGTTTGAAGTACATCCCTCCAAGTAGACTCCAGCATAAACTTTGATTTTGAGTTGCCAAAGCTTAGGGCTCAAACATAACTACATAAAGGTATTGAACTTGTGACATGTGTCTGGGTACTTAGAACACATGATATTTGTTGCTCTGAAACACGGTCCAGCCATTGAGGGTTTGAGTCAAATTGATACCAATAAGAATACCTATGGACTTTCTAGATAAACAGTATGCACAAAATACATGAGGCAAATACAGAAGATTGTAGATTGTATGGGAACAGAGAAATTAGCACAACAAAAACCAAAAAAATAGAGAGTTGTGACCAAATACAGTCTCCTTTCAGCTAGCTGCACCATGCAATGCATGTAATGACTTGCTAAAACGATAGACCACTTGCTACGTTAACGTATATTCAATTGATTGTCTGACTTAGTTTTATAAAATCTCTAAGATGGTTCTCTCTGAATTGTTCAGTTGTTAAGATATATTCATACCCATGATTTGTTTTTCAAGTTGTAGTATAAGTTTATGGTTTTTTTTTTAAATAAAAAGGGAGGTAGTTTTATTTCAATATTAAGCTAGTATAATTATATTAAAAATATTAATAGGATTGATATAATTGAAGGTTTTATTTGTAATGGCATTGATAAATATATAAGAAAAAAATTATTATAACAAAATTATTATTTTTATAATCCAATGTTTCGGATTACATATTATTTTCATAATCCAACGTTTCTGATTACATAAGTGAGTCTATCTTCAGGGGTAAATGTCTAAACAATCTTTGAACGATTTGTGAAGATTAGGGCAAAGGGATATAAGTATAAATAGTAAAATTTTAGGAAAATTATTAATTTTGATTTTTATTAGGAAGGTCGGTTTGAAAGGAATATTTTATGTAATTTTAATTTATTTAATTTAATAATTTTTTATTTATTTTATTTTATTTTTTATTTATTTATTTTTATTTATTTTATTATTATTATTATTATTTATTTATTTATTTATTTTTTATGAAAATATTTGGAACAGGTTATTCCTCTATCTTCAAACTAATCTTACTTGTATGGATTCTCTTTTTAAAAAAATATTGTTATTAATTTTGGTTTTATTTCACCCTTAATAATTCTAATTCTTGATAAAAAGACAGAACTGTTGAAGAGTTTATATCTTTTCAGCCAAGATATAAGGCATTTTTTTTTAAATTAGGTATACTTTGAAAATCTCTAGAAAATTGGTGAGCTTTCGGACATTAAATTTTTTAAATTTATTAAAAATCAATGTAGCCTAACAAACTCTCTAACACACTATAGTAATTGATAAACACTAAGACTAAGTAATGAGTATATTCTCTTGAAAATCAATATGGACAAAAAATTTGAACAAATCCTTATCCACTTGAAATAAAAATAGAAAACCTTCCCTTAATTAAAACATTAATTCCATAAATCCTGAACAATGATCACTATACCTTCATTATTTATATGATTCACCTTATTTGATATTATTTTGGGTTGCTTAATAATGATTTATTGGAATTCAAATTGCTGACATCAGGTACGCAGATGAAAGTATCGTTATAGCTTGCAAGTGGGCTTACAAAGACGCCGAGGAAAACAGTGTTTTGGAAGGTATATTCATGAATTTCAGATCACGTGATTCTTGTTTTTACTGTATTTCTGGCAGCCATGAGACCTGAAATGCCTTCGCCTTTCTCTGCAGATGACTATTTCCTCTCTCGCTTGCCCATTCTTGAGAAGCAACTTGCAAAAGGAGGTGCGAGGTTGGCTGCAACACTCAACCGTATATTCAGTTCAGAAAAAGACTGCACTCGGGATTCAGAACTCTAGAAGCAACAGGACTGAGTTGTGGGTTGTCTTCAACAATAGCCTTAGTAAACTTAGATGAGGATCACTACCACTGTGAAAACTATCATCGCTGACCATTGCACCGAAGCATCTTGATTCCTCTGTGTATCAAGAAATAAACTGTACCCTAATTCATAGGATCATTGGTATCAAGGATGTGTAATAATAACCTCTGTTTCCATACCCATTTTAATATTTTCCTAAATTTCCTTTGCATCTACCTTCATGATGTCGTTGAACAATGGGGCTAGAATAACAGCAATCTGTATGAATATGATATATGATTGATTTATTAAAATGTTATTATAAGTTGAATTTTCACATATTGAAAGAATAGAATGTTTGTATTAAATTTGAAAAATATGATGCATTGTTTTTTTCCTTTGTATGCATGTGTAGTTGTGTTATAAGCATATAAGCAAGTTTTAGAAGAGTGAGTTTGATTTTATTTATAGTTATAAATTTACAATTTTTTATTTTTTATTTTTTTTATAGATATATATTTATCTAGGTAAATTAGTGTGTCTATTTTAGGGTTTCAATGGTTACCTAGTAACATTGCCAATAACTAATTAAACTAGCCCACTGTTCTTTAAATGTCTGGAATATCTTACACCACATGCAAGCAAGTACTTGATGTGAATGTGATTGCCACTGCTTGCTGCTACTTACTGACCTCACTCTACTCACAAGATAGAAGCATGTCATAACCTAAATTTGAATTTAAGTGGAGATAATAAGTATTTTTTTTCTTAACCATTTATAATGAACTCAATTGATTGATCAATGCTTCCTTGCTGTATATGATCGATAAAAGATGAATCGGTTCTATCGACTATCACGAGAGAACCGGCTCAATTCTTAAAGACATGTAAATAGAGTTCAAATATTCTAATTAAACAGAGACTATGCTTCAAATTGCAGAATAAAGCTCTTCAGAAGCGCTTTCCATCAAACACAAAAATATAGACTCCATATCAATTTATAACACTCTCCTATTCTTATCAACTCAATTAATAACCAAAGTTGATCTCTTTCAATGACACACAGGGCTCATTTACATAGAGTTAAATCAACAATATCCATATAATGCTGAAACAATTCCATTTATAGACACAACTGAAATTACTTACAGAACCTCCTTATTTTGGCCAGGTCTTCTATTCGGCGGCCTTCTCCCCTGCACAACTCTGGATTCTGCTACTCTTCTCTAAGTTGTTCTAAACTCTGCCGACCTCTATACTTAATGCCCTTTTGGCTTAAGAGGATAATGAATCGCTTCATCTCCTCTAACATCTCAACAACCTCTTAAGATTCTCGAAAATCCTAAATTTAGACTCAACTCCTAAAATTCTGAAACTGATCCTAAAATTACTCTTACCCTCTGTTATCTCTTCATATTCCTAACTATTCACCTTTATCTCATGTTCTCCAATGGTTGGAGAACATTTACAATTCCTCACCATTTTATTCAAATTACTAATATTTACATGAGAATTAAAAAACGTAAGACCCCCCTAGGTCTTATAAAGGCACAAAGTATTTCTAGAGCCTAATGCCCCTGCATCAGACTCCAGGTCTCCATATCTTGTTGTACAATTCACCTCCAGCTATACTTTCACAATCTTTTCTTGTCTTGCCTTTGTTGAAACTCTTATGTTTTCTTGTTGTTGTCTGCTGCTTTTGAGACACCTTCATCATCATTCTTCTGATGCATTCAATCTCTATGTCTAGTTTATCTTTTATCTAGAAATTTCCTTGCCCACTGTTGCTGCTTTCACTTTCTACTGTTGTAGTTGGCCTTGTTTTTGCTGCTATTATTGCCTTCAAGAGTGTTGCTGCTGTAGCTACCATAGATGTTACTTCAGCTGTTGCTCTTGTTGTCTCCCTGATTGTTGCTTCTGTGGCTTGCTCCTCAATTGTTGTTGTAATTGTTTTTATTTCTGCAAATGCCACTCCCCATGTTGCGGCCTTTGTGGCTACCTCCAAAACTTCCTGTCCCTCTGCAACATTCTCTTCTTCAAATGTTCCCAACAAACATTTCAGCCATCTCTGCTGTACTTGTTTCTCATCCTTCATATGCGGTAAATTAATTCTAGCATCTTCTTCTTCTTCTTGGGCAATCTTTAGCAATTTCCTTTCATCTCCTTGGTTGATTCTGGCAATCAAACCAAGTTCTTCAAGCTCTGTATCCTCATCCTCTATCAGAATAGAATTCTGATTCTTCACCACTGTGTTAGCCTTTACAATCTACGTCACAGTTTGCTCTCCAATCTTCTCTTGGCTATTCAAATAAGACAATTCTTCTCTATCACCAACAGTGAAAATTTTTTTCATGACTGTTTCAGCTTCTTTCTTCTACAACAATATTTATTCTCTCAAGACAATTCAAAATGATGGATTGTCTCCTGCATCACCTATACACATAAACAATTTGTCAGTTTTAAAATTATAAGACCCACTGGTCTCATTTGATGACCCAGTGACCAATTGTTTTCTCTACAGTTCCAAGTCTTCTTCAGGACTCAGAAAATCTCCATTATCTTTCTCCTCAGCTGCTAGAGTTATCTCTACTGCTCCAATCACCATGTTAAAATGATGACCCTTCACTATGCTCTCAGCCAACATAGTTTCCCTCTCATTCATTTCTCTGATAACTTCCATTTGCTATTCTTCTTTGCCTGCAAAATCAACCCATGAACCTTCAGCACAAAAACTACAAGGTCTCAATACCTTTTCCTCTTCTCACAACACATTAGTATGTTGTTTAGAATGTCCTTCTAACTTCTGTGTCAGCACATTAGTATACTACTTTACATTCTTCATTGGATTGTCAGTCAGTCTCTCTTTCCTTCCATCATCTGCTTCATGAATGTCCTTCTGCTGTGATTCACCAAAATGAACTCCTTCATTTTGCTAAATCATTTTCTTATCCTCTGTTCTCTAATTGTCATTCATGACAATTCCTCTGTCTTGCTTCTTTAGAAAATTCTCCAGTGTGTAAGTTCTTTATCTCCCCAATTCTCTTCTTTGGAAATCCAACTTTCAATACAACTCAACAACTTCAACTGGAGTAGACTTTGGGAACCTTACACAACCTCTTATACCTCTGCTTGTTCTCGACCAATCATCAACTGGTCCTTCTCTCTCTGCTTCAATATTCTATTGAATATCCTCATTGGACTCTTCTGTATTCAATTATTCCTGAGATCTTACTATCTCAGCATTGATCTGAACAGATTTCAGATTCAGTTTCTTCTCCTCAACAACAAACTCTAAAGTTTTTTCATCTTCTTGTGATGTACCTGCAAACATACACAACTCTTTAGTTTTAAGACCACAAGAATTTTCAGTCTTGGTTGCTTTCTCAAGCACTTCCCCTTGAACAGATCTACATGTGGAATCTTCAAATTCCATCCTTGACTCAAGAACTCTAAGTTCTCCTTCCTCTGTGGAATCTGTCATCACCTCACAAGTGTCAGATTCACAAATAAAAGTCTTTACCTCATCCAGCTGATCTGGACTTGTCCAATAACTCAGGAAATCATCAATGATATCCTCTTCATCAAGACAAGCTTCTTGCTGCCTTAATTCTTCACCATGGTTCATAAGATCTCTTGCAGATCTCCATTATTCATTTTTGTTCTACTCTGCTTCACAAACATAAATTTATTTCCTCAACTCAGTTGTCTTGAGTTCTTCTTTCAATAAGGAAATCTCTCTTTGCCTCAACTTTAGTTGTAATGGTTTCCATTTTATTCTCTTCCTCATGAGCCAACCAACTCTCTGGCCTTCCTCTATCCTCTTTTCCAGTTTATTAAACTATTTTATGATCTCAACTATCTCTTTCCACCATTCTGCATCAGCTAATTGTTGCCTTATGCCATTTTCCTTGGCATCTGCCTTCTCCTTTCTATTGTGGCCTCTCTCAGAACCTCTGCAATCTCTGCTATGGCTATCAGTAGCAATTTCTCCTCCATGAGTTCTTCACTCACAAGCTGCACTAAGCCTCTGCAACAACAAGCTCTCTTGCTGCAACTTACCTCACCAATCCTTTCCTCCAGATCTGGGCTTTTGGCAAGTACTGGTCCCCTATCTGCTGGAACCTTCTGAGCACTCTCTTCTGCTCTCTCTAGGCTTCACTCTACAACTTTTCAAGAACACATTTGTTCTTCCTTCATCCAACCTCTATTGGGAATTCTCCAGGTTCTGCCACACTTTCTTCTTCACTAAGAATCCTCTGCTGGAATTTTCTATCACTGCTCTCAAAGCTATGATATGCCTTTGCTGAGATTCTTTAATTGTCTACAATCTGAATTCTGCAAAAAAATCTTCAAACTAGAGTTAAACACTGCTCATCAACTCACCTTCTCTTGCGAACACTGCAATTGTCCTCTCTATCCAGCCTTTAGCTGAATATCAGGTTCACTGCCTTCACTATCAAGACTTTGTCTTTATCTTCTGTAACCACAATCCTTTAATCATAAATTCACGTCAAATTTAAAATTAGTTTACCTGCAAGATCTCTGGATGATCTTGTTTTCCACTCATTCTGCAAATCTCTGTTCATTGCAACTCTGTGTACTTTTGCATATCAGATTTAAAACCTGATCTTCCCTCTTCACTCATCACATGCACTGCATATTTGTATGCAGCAACGTTCAAAACACTTTGTCTTCAACTCCAGATTCTATAAATCTGAATATTCTCACTATATAATTATTTAAACCTGCAATTTCTACCAACCAGATTTAAAAACTTTTCTTCACTGCCCTTACTAGCATGTATTCCAAAAATTAGTTTTCAAAAAGAGCTATTCCTGCTCTGATACCACAATGATGCCCGGGCTACCTCACTTTACCCACATTCACACTCTTCGCCGATAACAATAACTCACTTCAATGTTTTACCAAAATAATTTTAAATCTAGGCACTCTAAAAGCCTAGGCAGAAGCTTTGATATTTTTCTCACACATCTATGGTTATGAAACCATATTATAAACTCCCTTCTTAACATTCCATCCAATAATTTGGAATCTTCTTTTAAAAAGGTTATAACCCCCCCCCCCCCCCTTTGTAGCATATAAGATGCTATTTTCAAACCTTACACCTAGACTTTGACTTAAACCAAAACCTGACAACTGTTCGGGTCCCACATCGGCTTCATACTCACGTATACAAAGTTTATGTATGCACCCTTTGTGATTTTTGTATCAACTATAATGTATTAACATATATTATATCCTCCACCAGATGTTAGAACATCACAACAAGTCTTAACTTAGCTTTAACACCCAAGCGATAACATACATATGTACCTTCGGGCCCACAGTTTACACAATCTACCTCTGCATTATCACTCTCGCAGTTTTAAATGCGACCTCCATTGATTTGCAACCATATTCGATCGAACGCCATTTGCGCGTCTCGCATTTTTTTAACATCCAAGACTTAATGCTCAATTTTTACGCGATGTGAGTGGGTTTTGAATACCACTCTTGGAAACGTGTCAGCCAACGACTATTATCGAATTTTTTTGTCGATCCAACTTACCACTTAATAAAAGTGTGAAATTGCTCGTATTGAGTCCCCAAATCGCCTTTACTATTTCACGCTCCGGTTCCGTCTATTACCTCGAGGTTCCACCTTCCCTTAACTGCACCTATAACCACTGTTTATTTTCATCAGAAGGTCTGCTTCTGAGCACTCAACAATATGTGAATCCGTTCAAATTGCCTTAACTTCCACAGTCCATCGTAATGAGAACTCTTCACTCCTCTCTTCAATCGGATTCACCGTGGTTCCTCCCACTGTATTCTTTTTCTTAGTCTCGGTTTTTTTCTCCGCATAAATAAGTCTACTATACCCTCATTCGATTTCACAATTCCCTTCTTGGTCTCAACAAGAACTCCCACAGTACTATATGGGTTCCAAAATAACCTTGCCCTATGTCGAATTCTGAGTTAATTCAGAATTGTTCCTATGTTATCGACCCTTGCAGTGATCAATGACTGTAATTTCATCCATCTACCTCAGAGATACATGTACAAACTCTTATTCACTGAACTAACACCAGTTTACCCTGTCATATGCAGAATTTCACTCTAAAGCCCAATTACAGAGCTCAACATACAATTACTCAATAAACAGTATTCACTACGAAGGCAATTTCCACCAGAATGAAATTCAATGCTTCCTTGTTGTATATGATCGATAAAAGATGAATCAGTTCTATCGCCTATCACGAGGGAATTAAATCAATTCTTACAGACATGTAAACAGAGTTCAAATACTCTAATTAAACATAGACTATGCTTCAAATTGCAGAATAAACCTCTTCAGAAGCGCTTTCCATCAAACACAAAAATTTAGACTCCATATCAATTTATAACACTCTCCTATTCTTATCAACTCAATTGATAACCAAAGTCGATCTCTTTCAATGACACACATGGCTCATTTACAAAGAGTTAAATCAACAATATCCATATAATGCTGAAACAATTCCATTTATACACACAACTGAAATTACTTACATAACCTCCTTATTTTGGCCAGGTCTTCTATTCGGTGGCCTTCTACCCTGCACAACTCTGGATTCTGCTACTCTTCTCTGAGTTGTTCTAAAATTTACTGACCTATGTACTTAATTCCCTTTTGGCTTAAGAGGATAATGAATCGCTTCATCTTCTCTAACATCTCAACAACCTCTTAAGATTCTCGAAAATCCTAAATTTAGACTCAACTCCTAAAATTCTAAAACTAATCCTAAAATTACTCTTACCCTCTGTTATCTCTTCATATTCCTAACTATTCACCTTTCTCTCATGTTCTCCAATGGTTGGAGAACATTTACAATTCCTCACCATTTTATTCAAATTACTAATACTTACACGAGAATTTAAAAACATAAGACCCCCCCTAGGTCTTATAAAGGCACAAAGTATTTCTGGAGCCTAATGCCCCTGCATCAAAATTTCTACCAACCACCTTGAAATTTGTAATAATAAGAAACATCATTAGCAATTGTACACACATTTCTCACTTTATAGACTAAGCTATTATTTATTTATACAAGTTTTTCTTTCTACTTAAAGAGACTTCATTTTCAAACATTAGAGGCTTCATCTTCAAAACATTAGAAATTACAATTGATAAGGTTTTCTCATCTTCTTACTCACATGATGTAATGCTTGGTCATCCATCCATTCATAATTGATCCTTATTATTGATGATTTTTAATAGTTTAATATCTTATATTTATTTATTCTTATATCCCCTAAACTATTGTACTTCATTGATTTGTTTCAATTAATATTTAAAAATACTTTATTTTATAATTGATCTTCCTGTTTGGTGTTTCAAATAATATTTAAAAATACTTTATCTTATAATTGATCTTTCTTATAATTCAATTTTTTTTTTTTTAAATGTGGATGTACATGTTTCTTGATTGTGTGGATGTGAATTCCATTTAATTTTCTTAGAGTTTACTTCTTTGTTCTTAGACTTATTCTTCAATATTTTCTCATGGCTTGTTATGTCTTCCTATCTTTTGTACTTGTTGCTCATTTACACTTATTTTAAAGAGAATATCACAAAGTATTTTCTTCTAGTAGTCTATTTTTCACTTCACTACCTCAAATTGGATATCAATTTCTTTGAACATTTTGGTGTGAACTTGTTCTTCCTTTTTTCTTCTAAAAGTGTTTTTTTGTAAGTTTAGCATTGGTGAGGCTACATCATGGTCAAGTCCAAGAATAACATTGGAATAGAGTAGTAAATTGAACCAGTCCGGTCAATTAACATCTAGAAGTGCCTTAACAATGCATTGGATCATCATCTATCCAAGGCCGTGTGGACATACTATTTTCCATCTTATTTCTTCCTTATTCAAGTTTTTTTTTTCTACAATAACTTCATGTATCTTTAGGATTTCTTTAACCTTCATGGATATCTCTTCTAAATCACTCTTAATCACCTCTTTATCTATAATATTTACTTTTACCTCGAATTGAGAGTGGTTTCTCTTCATTTAGTACCTTAACTTCTTAAAAAACTTGATTAAGTTTTGTTGTTTGGAATTCAATTTTCATCTTTTTTCCTAAAGTTATTTGAAAAATACTTCTTTCACTTCCTTCCCTTCATTTGTGGTTCTTTTATGAATTTTCTTCATCTTCTTTTCATGAAATTCCACAATGTTGATCATGCTCTTTAATCCTTCTATTTTTTTTTTTAAGAATTGTTCAAACTCTTCCCAAAGATATCCAAGAATAATTCAAGATTGGTGATTTTTGCATCAAATATTTACATATAAAATATATATTATCCTATTTTATTTTTCAAACCATTTAAAGGATAAATTCTATATCCACGTCAAATATCCTAAATTATTTTTTTGAAACCATTTAAAGGATAAATTCTATATCCATGTAAAAAAACATCCTAAATTATTTTTTTTGAAACCATTTAAAGGATAAATTCTATATCCATGTAAAAAACATTGGTTGTTTTTTATTAAATTTATTACTATTTTAGTTAAATATATTTAAAATCCATCTCAATTTCAGTTTTATGTTTAAAATATTATAAATATTTAAAAAATTACACAAATTATAAATAAAGTGAAGCTTTCTTAAAACTTATAACATTTTATCCAAATATCTTTATAAAAACTTTTCAAATTGTACAATTTTTTTATTAAATATTCTTCACTATTTTATTTTTTCAAAATACTTTTGATTTGGATATATTTTTTTCTTTTAAAAAAAAGAAATATGTATTTCTATTAAGATTCAAAAAATACATAGTTAGATGTTTGTGACATTCAACATTTTTTTAAAACTCCTTTCATATCATTTCTATGTCCAATCCATGTTCATATAAAAAGATGAAGTTTGTATTTTGAAAAGTACATCTATGTTATCTTAAAAAAACACACAAAAATGATAATTGAAATATTACACCAATGATTCATCTTGAGATCCAAAAAATCCAATACAAGAAACTCGAGAAACTAAGAATTAGGTCCATGGTTCATGATTATATTAAATTAAATGCCCATTCTAGATTTCAGTAATGATCCAACTTCCTTGTTCCAACCCAACTCAATCTAATGTCTGTAAATCTATCCACGTCCCTATAAAATATGAGATAGAGATGTCTGTGAAAAATATGTGAGTATATTGAGAACATCATATGACAAACATAATGTAAAGTTCCTAAGAGTAATTTCTTTGCACACTCATTGGATAACCAACATTGTATCACAATAAACTTGTAGTTGGGTTACACCAAGCTTGTGTGCTCGTTTCAATACTAGATTTAGAGTCATTAGTTCACAAAAATTATTGGTTCCTTGACCAATTCTAGCTTTAAAATAAAGGATATGATATGAAGATAAGTATATTTTTCTTCTTGAGTCTCCCTTAGTATGGCTCCCATATGAGGCGCCATAAAAAATATCCCATGAAATCACCTTATTTATTGCCACTTCAAATTAAGAATGAGATAAATATTTTTCTTACATGTGTGTAGGCTTTTGAAATATTTATGGCCTTAACTACACATTTGAGGGGCATTGTTTCTTTGTCTTTAAAGACATTTAGATTTCTAGTGAGTCATACACTCTAGGATACGTTAAAGCATAGTGCTATAATATTAGAAGTATATTTTCTCATACACCAAGTTATGAGGGCCTCTTTATGGCTACCTCTTCCTTGAAGATCCCTTATCCCCATCATCCTTTCCAGACCTCTTTGAAAAATGGAATTTCTAGAATTTTATGATACACGACATTTTTTTACAAGAAAACATTTAGAACACCATATTGGCCCAATAAAATTCCTTTTTGAAGAGTTTCTCACATAGGGGCCTTAATGTGAAAACTCAACCACATGAATGTCTTGTTTTTTGTTGACCATTTTGATTTCCAAATGATTTATCCACCACCAAATTTGTTGACCTTCTCTCCTTTCTTCTAGTCCTATATAGCATATTTTGGGAACATAAGAACCCATAGAAATAAATTACTAAATCAATTGGTCTCATTCTCCTTTGAGCATAAAATTTTAGTTTTTAAGGATGCATATGTACCTTTTCCATTTCTCAACATACTCCACCGCCAAATCAAGCTCTTCCCAAGGTAGCCACTATCAGTGCCAAGTTGTTGTACTCTTCTAATTTGCAACCTATCAAAGATTATAATAACTCGTGTAACCCGTGTTCATTAACTCCTTAACCAAATGCAAAAAAAGTTTGTGCATACCTTTGCTCCCAACCCAAGGGTCAAAACCAATTTGTACTTTATCACCTTTTCCAATTTTCCAAATAAACCAATTTCTAATATGAGGGGATGCATTAATACTAGCATTCCATATTATTGATACATTATTTAGTTGTTTAAGTGAATTTATAACTTTGTATGACTCTATAGTATTAGGGTTATATACATAGTTCTTACTACATGAACTCACTAACATATTCCTTGAATTAGCCTCCCTACATTTTTTTTTTGTAGAAAGAGCTTTTGGAAAGAAAAAATGATTTTTGAGCCCTCATCTTACAATGGATTTTGGTCCACTATCTTTTTCTAAGGTGGCAACATCTTTCCTTTATTTTTTTGATCTCTAGACTAAATAAATTTGTAACAAATTTTCCTAATGGCTTTTGTAACTACTTTTGGCACTCAAGCAAGTGATATCCCATAAACTAAAATTGGTTCAAGAACTCTTGTTACAAATACCAATTGACCTCCCCTAGATAACCACCTTTTGTACAAAGTCTTTAATTCTTCTCCACTTCAATTATTATCCAAAACCATTCACATGTTTTATATTGATTTTGATTCAAGAATAAATCTAGATACTTATTACCTTGTCTTAGATAAATATATAAAACAAAATAAAAATGGAATATGGTTTTTTTCCTACTTAAATGTCCCCCTTAAAGTCATCATGAAATTTTCCATATTAATTGTCATTTCAATTGTTTTACAAAATAAATCCATGTTATTTTTTAATATTTCAGACTCTTCCTCTTCTAGTGCCTTCAAAAAATATCAGTATATGATCTAAAAACACATCAAAAAATATCAGTATATGATCTAAAAACAATAGATGTGTGCTATTGTTCAATACTTCACAAAATATCAATATATGATCTACAAACAATAGATATATGATATTGTTTGATACTCCTATTGGTACGCCTTCAACACTACCATTTCATTTTGTGTCATTTAATGGTTTGTTTAATCCTTGAATGGTTCACATAAATATAAGGGGCCATCAAGGATGAAGGAATAACTCTTACTTATGATTTATAATTAATGTCTAAATTATGAAATGAAAATGTAATGAAGTAGACCAGCCATACCAACCAACAGTAGCCTAGAAAAGAATGAGAAATTAAACTCAAATGAGTGGATTAGCCTAGAAAAAAATGAGAAATCAAGCTCAAATAAGTGGTGTTAAGGATGAAATTACTTCAATATTTATGGAAAGATTGTATAAGTTGAGGAAATGGTATCAACCAAAAATCTAGTTGGTACACAATTATTATAGTCACCTATCATTATATATTTTTATTATTTGTACAATACAAAAACATAAATAAATATGATTGAGTATACCAACCAACAAAAGGTATGAAAACCAATCCTTTAAAGGAAAAAATATGAAATAGATTTATGAAAAATGCTTTATTTAATTAATCGTTGGAGATTGATTAAGTAATGGAGAGCAATAGGGATCTTGTAGTCACAAACAAAGATAGTGTTGAGGCACTCAATGGGCAAGTTGTTCCTACATAAATTTTATTTATAAACAAGAACTGAAAGAAGCAGTAGTCCCTGCCAGGTTTGAAATCATTACTGGGTTTTGGGTCTGAAATCATTAATTGTTTTTTAAATGTAAGCAACATAATTAATTTTTTTCTGCGCCCAAGATTAATTTATTTGGAATTAATACCAAATAATCCAAGAGCATTTAGGATATCAATTAGGTGCATTTAGGATATCAATTAGGTCTTTGGAGGGAATCTATAAGACCTATATCCTAGATCATATAGGATACATATGCAGTGTTACTTGGAATTGGTTCATTAAGCCTCTACTATCACTACTACATTTCGCGGAAATTCCGACACCTGTTTCTGACGCTTTTGACCAAATGTCGGAAATTTTCCCAAATTTTTTCCATCCCGCCCGAAACCGTCGCTATACTGACGTCTATAGAAAAGTGTCGTAATACCGACACTTAAACTAGTGTCGCAATTACGACGTTTAAAGGAAGACGTCGCAATTGCGACACCATGGCCCAAAGCGTCGCTATTGAGACGACTCTAAACGTCGCAACGGCGACACAATGTCTAGGTGTCGCCATTGCAACGTTTGGAGGCACCGTCCTAATAGCGACGCCTTTTCCGTCGTCGGTATAGCGACAGTTATTTTCGCGCTACATAAAAATACCAAACTTATATGGGCGCTACATAAAAATTCGAAACTTATATGCACGTTTACAAATACTGGTATTTGTCGAATAGCTACGTTTGATATCACGCGCGCATTCGCTCTCTCGGTCTTGGCACAAAGATTACGCGCATTCGCGTCGCCTCTTTGGTCAAAGATTTGCCCTCAAAGATTCGCTCTGCCAGCTGTCTCCTCACCTCTGCACAGATTCGCCTCGCCTGTCAGCCCTCTCGCCCTTGCAGAACAACATTCGCCCTCAGCTCTTGCAAAATGGTAAGTTCTTAGTGCAGGCCCTTCCTCCTATAGTAGGGTTGACTCTATTTGGGTTTTTTTGGTCAATTCCATTGGATTTTGTTAGGCTGTAGGGTTCTTTGTAGATGTCAAGAGTCAAGATTCAATACCCTCTATTATCTTCATCACCCAATACAAGATTTAAATTTTTCCCGAAGAAACGCTTATTAATTTGGCAACCATTATTTCTCCCTGCTTTAAAAACCCTACATTTAAATGAAAACAAGAATTGCATTTCAACTACAAAAATCTATTAGTGTTCAAATGTACATGTGTGCTAGACACGTCTATGTCACGCGCATTCCGCCCCCTCCGCCTTGCACTATGGGAACCGCATTCGCCCTCGCCTCTCGTGTATCAAAGATTCGCCAAGATTCGCCCCGAGCTCTCCGCACGCATTCGCTCGCATTCTCCCCGAGCTCTTCGTGCAACAAGATTCACCCGGATTCCCCTAGCCTCTTTCAGAACAAAGATTCGCCCCGCATTCGCTCACGGTGCACGGTCTTCCCCCATCGCATTCGCCCCCCGCCGTAGACCCTCGCCTCTCTCGCAGAACAACATTCGCTCACGTCGTCACTTCTGCAAAATGGTAAGTTCTTACCGCAGGCCCTTCCTCCTATAGTAGGGTTGACTCTATTTGGGTTTTTTTGGTCAATTCCATTGGATTGTGTTAGGCTGTAGGGTTCTCTCTAGATGTCAAGAATCAAGATTCAATACCCTCTATTATCTCCATCACCCAATACAAGATTTAAATTTTTCCCAAAGAAATGCTTATTAATTTGGCAGCCATTATTTCTCCCTGCTTTAAAAACCCTACATTTAAATGAAAACAAGCATTGCATTTCAACTACAAAAATCTATTAGTGTTCAAATGTACATGTGTGCATCACTTGTGTAGGGTATTCCTTTTCCACTTTCACATTATCCAAGAATGTGTGCAGAGTAGTTCATATTTTTTGTGATTTAGATTATCTTGAAAAAGGAAAGGTAAATTATTTCCCATGGAAAAAGAAGGTTTTCCCTTTTTATAGGTTGTTTGGACTTACGTGGAAAAATTTATGGTATGCCTTTCATATTATGTAGTTTAAATTTTAATTAACAGGTTATTCTACATGAAAATATAATTACCTATGTGATGTCCTTCATCACTAATTAAAATTATAGGGTTTCAATTTCCTAGACTCTAACTCATCTGATGCTAGATTCTAGGTTCTCATTGGTGGATCACTCTTCCATTGATTTCCTTTCCTCTGGATCTTGTCATACTTTAAAATTCATCAATGATACATATATTATTTCAGGTATCCCAAAAGGCTTTATAGTAGAACATATTGTGAAGTTTTTTTGACACTTGAGGATTCTTTTTAGAACTGCAACGCGGTCTATGCTATCGAGTTATATACCAAGCAACTTGTCCTTAATAAGCACACTATGAGGTAGGTTCAACCAGTTTGAACTTGTTGGGACATAGCATATGAAGTTGTGTGATGAGTCCATATCACATGTCTATTATGGTGACAAAAGTGAAGACACGTAATGATAGTTATTATGTTAACATTACTAGAAACATTTTCGAAATTATCCATGCTATCAAGATGTCAAAATTCCAGGCATTAGGTGTCAATACTCGTAGCTAATAGATAATAATAATAATATAAAAAAATCACAACTTTATTCTTGAAATATGATTGTTGCACATTGGTAACCTAGTTCATGAGTTACTATCACCCAAAGATTGCAAAACAAACTTAAAATATAAATTAAACCAACATGAGAATCCAACTAAGGGTTTCTCGACAAAATCATGCGATAACCTGGCATTTTGAAACCCAAATTTGAATCCATCATAAGTAATACGATGCAAACTCAGATGGATTTTCAATGCATGTTTGCATGCTACACTTATTCTCTGTCTAGATATCATTTTTTAAATGGAACCATTAGTCAAGCCCACAATACTTTTTATGTGAAAAATTTCAGCTCTATTTGAGCTCTTTTTTGCTCCACCACCTCCATAAACTAGTGTTACACAGGGTCTCGCCCCCCCACCTAGGGGTCTAGATTCCTCGCCCCCTCGCGCTCCGGGGTCTTGGGGACTTCTAGGGGATGTTTCCCTCACGCCCCCTCACGTCCCCTCACCGCCCCTTTTAGTTTATGGTTTTGTGTTAAAATTTGATGTGCCACTTAGCATATTTGAGAATCCAAGTGATTCTGATTCAGATGGTGACATGGTTGATCTTGATATATTCGTGCAGAAGTTGGATGCAGAGACTAGTGGGGCATTAACTTGAGCATTTATGCTCATTTATCATTATGATGATATCTTTTGATATTCATATGTTATGTTTTATGTTTTATGTTTCAGACATAACTTATTTGCGTTTAAGTTTTATGTTTCAGACTTGAGTTGTAAACTTCAGTTTAAACTCTATTTTGAATCTTGATATAATATGTCATATGATATCTTAAACTTTATTTTCATTGTACATTATTAGTAGTTACATTAATGACTATATAGTTACAAACTTACAAACTTACATGCATGATTGTATGATGTATGTTTTAACTTTTAACTTTTAAATTTGTTTCAATTATATGATTCATCATTCATCGATTTGTAATTTTATCATTTATGATTTATCTTTCATGATGCAAGTGTATGATGAATGTATATACATTCCTTGAAAAAATATAGTTACATTATAAATATTAAATTTTATAATTTTTATGACCTCGACGTCCCCCCACGTTTCCTGAAAATTGGTAGGGAGCTTTTGCATAGGCCGCTCCCGCGCTCCCTCGTCCCCTCGCTCCCACCTCCAGGGGACTTGGTGGAACATTGCCATAAACATATGCAAACATATATCATGATCTTGAAATTCCATTACATATGTATGTGCCAATGTTCCATAATCTTGCCCCATCATCAATGTAAGAAATTTCCATTGAATATCAAATTATGGAGGGGGGGAACTTTTTGCTGCAACATTTGGCTCAAAATCAGGGACCATCTCCGTATGAGGTGAATGAGAACTATAGATATTTGAAGAAGTAGATTAGTGCCTTTTCCTCTAGCCATGGAGTCATATACATTCATCCATCACAAAAATTTGTCTTTGTTCATTCTCACCTTGAAAGTTTCAAAAAATCATGCCCTAATTGAAACGACACTAAATTTGAAAGATATAATAAAAATGCAAGCTAGAAGTGCCCTATTAATACAAAGGGAAAACCTTCCTACCTACCCTAACTGAGATAAATTTTGATTGAATAGGAAAAATGATATTTCCTATGGATTTGATCCAACAACTTGTTAAATGTATGGGACTAAATCATGCATTTGATTTCCAGGGAAACATGCGCATGAAGAGAAAAAGTGCAGAATTAATGGAAAATCCATACATGCCACTTATAAAAACTACACCGAAAGGTAAAAAAATACTTAAGGCCTTAACTTAATTTGAATCCAAAAATGACAAAACAGGATTAGTGAAAACACGAGAGTGGTGTGGGTGAACAACATAAATAAAAAGTGAAGATACCTTTCCCCAAGATGCCCTTGTCACCGTTGTATGAAAACATGTTTTCCTTTCCCTTTATACATGCAAGTGAATGCATTATAGGTATGGTGTTTTCCCAGAATAGGAGAAGCCTACTTAAATATATCATTCGTGGAGTGAATGTTTGGGTGCCTTAATGTGCAATGAAATGTTTCCAGGACTGAATTCAATGCAAGGCATATTTGAAACTCTAACTCTGTCTTCCGGTGTCTTATTAGAAATTATTTCAGTTTTCATTTTGTGTTTTCAAGTTAGATATTGTTTTCAAGTTTTTACATTTATAATTTTATTGCAATGTGGCATACTGATCAGAGCAGTGCAGGAACAACCCCGAGACGGGATGATCGCGGAAAGAGGCCAGCGGAAGAACATGTAAAGTGCCAGCATTGCTCTATCTTTAGGTATTTTAGTTATTTACATAATTGAAATAATATTAATTTTGTTCAAATATGCAGACACCTAGCCATGGTACGCCCGATGATTCCCTCTTTGAGGAAGAGCTTTCTTCATCCCTATCTCCAGTGTTCTTGTTGCGAAAAAAGGCACGAGATGCAAGGTCAGAATTTAATACTTTGATAGACGCGCCTCAAACACCTAAAATAGAAGAGAAGATAAAAAAACTTATGAGCCAGCTAGAAACATATCAGGTAATAATAAAAAGTCAAAAGGATATTTTTTTTGTTTTGCATGAGATGAATTGTGATAGTTTGATTTTTAATTTTTACATTGACTAAACTAACAAAAGGTTCTTTTGTATGTAGCGTTTTCTGGCATTTGCTGAACCCGGTGTTGGTGGTAGTGGGACACAAGGGCAAGAGATTGCCCAAAAACCCTCTCGTACACCTTCTACTCCTTTAGGTGCTAGCCAAGAAACACACCCTGCCCAAGCAGACACCCAGCCAACCGCTGAACGTGTTGGCAATGATGAGGCCGATATGGCCAACTACATTATTGCGTTTCCTGGAGCTACACGTGTCAGCTCCACAGGGACCATTAATGGCACGTTGTTGGTGAACGATGAGGGTGTCCCTATAAAGCATGTACAACTCCCACGTAAATTTTAATATTTTAACTATTTCATGTACTTTATCTAAAACATATTTATCATGATTTTTATTTTTAAATTAATGATAATATCTTCTTTTTCTTTTGGTTTTATTCTGTGTAGGAAACAATGAGTTCTACAGGATTCTGGAGAGCCATGCATTGGTAATTTTTGGCCCAACCATACGTATAGGGTGGAATTCCCAGAATTCCAACCTGAAAAAAGAACTTCTAGATTATCTAGAAGCCCTTTTTGGGGTCGGCACATTTGACAGAAAAGCGGTGGCTCAGGTAGCCGGTAAATATTTGAAATATACCAGGGACACCTATAGGACGCAATTGCAATTTAACCCTAGATATGAGCGTCCTCTCGCAGTTTCAGAGAGTGAGTGGAGAGCACCCATCCATGACGGAAAAGAGAAAAGGGCAAAGAAAGAAGGAAAAATGCCAACTGGACCCGCAAGGTAAATTACAACTTTAATTCAATAGCTTTAATTTTCTTTATGTCTAAAATAAAAGTGTGCTACGTCATATCCGACTTCAATCTTTTGATGCTAGGTTGCCTGACACCTCAAAGGCAACCAAAGCTAGGATAGAGAAAAAGGGCCATCACAAGCTCGGCCAGGGTGGCTACTTGAAATTAGCTGCAAGAATTGTAATTAAGTAGCTGAACATCTTATAATTAATTGTATCGCCTTCCAACGTTTTTGTAATCCTATCAAATATGATTAAAAATACACAATCATATGTAATGTAGGGTGATGACTTCAGAACAGAAACTACAGAGGAAGATAAAAATATCGCTTTCCATTTCGGCTATCAAGTCGTAGTTGAACGTCGCAGAAGCTTGGGGTAGGTCCCAAGATCCAGAATGCCTGATAAGGTAAAACATTAACCTTTCAATATGTTTGTTTTCATCCATAAATTTAATGTCTAACAACTTTGTTTAAATCAAGGGAGCAACACTACCGACGACGCAAATAACCCAGTTTTAGAGCCAAATGTAGATGATCCTCACGTGCAACCTGATCATTGTAGTAGGGACCAGGCCGACAATGCTACTATCAGTGAGGGCCGTGACGGTAATTAATTTCCACTTATAATTTGTTCTAATTATACCTTGATGGTTGTCCTTATAACGTTTTTTGTTTAAATGACAGAGAATGTTTCCCTTGAGGATCTTACCACCAGAGAGGAAGACAGGGCAACAGTCCCAACGGCGACAACTGGTGCACCAGGTAAATAATCTCATTGCAATTTTTTTTATTAATATTACCGAACTAGTTCAATGATATTTAAAAACTAATAATTAAAATTTAATATTATCTGTTTTTGTAGGCGATGCCCCGTCACTGGATGAGACTAGACATCGTGACAATGCAACTAGGTCAGCGGCGACAACTGGTGCACCAGGTAAATAATCTCATTGCAATTTTTTTTATTAATATTACCGAACTAGTTCAATGATATTTAAAAACTGACAATTAAAATTTAATATTATCTGTTTTTGTACGCTATGCCCCGTCACTGGATGAGCCCAGACATCGTGAATACGCAACTAGGTCAGCAGTGCGGGTTCAAAGGCACGAAACAGGAGCAGAGCACGATGATATTGATGATTTAATTAGGAGCTTTAAAAATAGGAAGAAGAAAAATAAAATTTGACAATGTAAAATATTGTATTATTATAAGACAAACGTTACCATACTTGGAACGTTTTTTGCGTTATATAAAAAACTCATTTATCATACTATTTTTATGTCAAGTATTAATTGCAATGTTTCCTTGCGTACTTTTTGTTGAATTGTTTTTTTATTAGTTATTGAATATTTTTTTTTATGCTCATGAAAGTAAAAAATGAAATATAGATTGGGTATTGGGGAATTGAGAGTGATGTGAGGGGGGGGAAGGGGCCATAAGAGCTTCCACCTTCACGTGGTTGGCCCTGTTTAGTAGAGAATAATTTATTGGAGCGATTTAATCTTGGAGCAAACCTCCCTCGATCCAACGTAGCAACAAAAAAGTCACTGTTGACTTAGTTGCTACTTTTTCAGATCGTGGGAGGCTTGTTCCAAGTTCATGCGACTCCAATAAATTGTTCTTGAAATGAAGAGGAGCTTATTCAGGTATGCTTTGACATTTTCAATATACGTTCTAACATTTTCATAAGAATGCATCTTAGAGTAAAAAATACTACATCAATTACTTGTATTTACTGTATAGATAATGATGGATTTTGATTGACTTGGCAGTGCAGGTACAAATCCTCTTGCATCATGAGCAATACAACTTGTCAACCAGGGTCATGTCCAGGATATTTTTGCTTGTGCGCTTGACCAGGTTCGTAATGTCACATTTTGTAAGTTCCTTTACAGTTCATAATTCAATATTAAGTTTGTTCATGATTATTATCTAGGTTTTTTGTATGTGTTTTTTCATCTATTTGATTGTAAGCAACTCTGCATGTTTCCTGTTGTTCACTATGATTTCTCCCATTACCACTCCCAGGATGAATCTGAATTTATTGTTACATAGGTTACTTTATTGTTACTATTATTTCTCCATTTACGATTTCATAGGTTACATCATGTAAAGTTGTCAATCTCAAGTTGGTGATGAGCTTTAGTTCTCCAGATTTGGGGCTTTTCTGATATTTTCTCCCTCATGTCATTCTTGCATCACCTCGTTGTTTGAGCATGCCAATTTTCTACCACTTGTACCAATTGGCACATGTCAATCCCTGAGTGGTGCCACATTTCACCTATTTTCAGGAGTTTAGGGTTTCTCTAACATAGCTTCAGAAATCCGATTCAGTGCCTGCTTGAATATTGTCACATAATACTCATGGTTTGGATTGATGAGCATGTTTTGAATGGTTGGTTGATTCATAAGAACCACCCATATAGTCATCTTGAGATATTTCAGAAGATTTCTCGGGTTTCCTTTTTCACCGTTTCTAGTGGGTGGGATGGTGTGGGGTGATCCATCAATACTGGTGCTCTTGTAGTAGGGAATTTGTTTTGGGGGATATAAAGGAGCATTTGATGTAGATATCCCATTGGATGCATTCATATATGGGCACGAGAGGTCAAGAATTTAAATTAAAAATATGCAACCTCTAGCATGGCAACCTGAAGGCCGCGAGAGACACTGGTTAAAGATTGTTTTGTGCCGGCCTTAATATAGTCGTGATTTCTTTCTATTATCTTAATGCAAATATATAGTCCGGTCTCATTAAAATGAGGATTGTGGTTGCATTTCTCTTTGGTTGTTTCTCTCTTAATGCTCCAGAAGTTTCCAAAAGTTGTGATAGTTGTTTAGTTTGCCTGTTACAACTTAAAAGTGGTTTTTAGCAATGGGAGTCATGTTTTTTAAGGTTCATAATAATATGAAGATCTTGTAATTCTATATTCAAGATAAGAGAAGATGGCCTCTGCTTTGGGTAGTATGACAACAATTTCCACATCTACCTCATTGGGTAACAATGGAAAGGGGAAGAAGTTGGGTGCAATGTTTGATAATTATGGCAGACAATTGTCTTCTCTTTCAGCTTTTTCACCCATTTCCTTTAATCGCTCAAGCAGAAGAGGGACTCTGAGATTACGCGACAGAGAGAAGGTAGTTAATACAAGAGCTATGGAAAAGGAGTTGTACTTCAACAAGGATGGCTCAGTGACAAAAAAATTGCAGGTCAGAGAAAAAATTATGTTTAAAGGAAGGTCACTTGCACGTGAAACTTCAATGCGGTGGATCTTTCCTTGTCCACTTATATTCGATTTTAATGTGTTATTTTAATTTTTCATGGAGGGTTGTTTTGGCATATGGTCTGGCATTCAATTGCACACTTACCGAAAGCATTGTCAATTTTTCTTGCAGGCGGTGTGAACAAACTTGCTGATCTTGTTGGAGTCACCCTTGGGGCGAAGGGAAAAATGTTGTCTTGGAGAGCAAGCATGGTTCTCCGAAAATAGTTAATGATGGTGTGAAAGTAGCTAAGGAGGTAATTTGTAGATGTGTGCTTTGGTTTTCTTTTTAACGTTGTATTAGTTCCCCCTCTTAAATGTCTTAGATTTGGTAGGCATAATTTGAAAACTCAAAGGTGAAAGGAAACATATTTGTTACCCATTGGTCTACTTGGCCTATGGACTAGCCACATTAGAGTAATGCATAAAGATTTTCACAACAATAAAAGGAAAGGGTTATGGCTGAGTCAAATTTTATTGTTATTGACAGTGTAATGAAATGTATTTCAATGCTATGGTTTTGGCCTTCTTATTGGTTGAATTAGAGGACCCAGTTGAAAATATTGGGGCCAAGTTGGTAAGGCAAGCTGCGGAAAAGACAAATGATTTAGCTGGGGATGGAACCACAACATCTGTTGTTCTTGCACATGTTGGAATATTGAAAAATTCCAGAACAATGAATGGAGAATAAATCTCCCTTCCTCTAACACATAGAAAATAAAAATTTCTTTGACAGGAGACAGAGTTTCAATACTTTGAAAACAAACTTCTATTCCCTTCAATAACTCAAAAAAAAAAACTATTACACTTCTTCCTCACTGAGAGGGATTACAAAATTATGACTGCTACAAAACGCAGTGCATAAAACCAACTCACCGTCTGTTCAAAACAAACATACTCTGTCTCTAAAACACTCTGCTGTGTTTTTCACTTTCGCACTGCTGTGCATACACACTTAAAAAGTTACACTCAGTCTTTCACTTTTTACACACCGCTGTGTAATAAAAAATTTACGTACTGTCTATAAAAAAAACTACCAAGCTTTTTTGTCCTTTTTATTTTTATATGCCGTAACATATAAAACATATTATAATAAACCCTCTTTTAAAAAAAATAAAATTAAAACTAAATTCTATTGCCCACCTTTCATTTCACATATGATATATATATAACATATGTTTAAAACATATGTATATATTAAAGCATACATAAAATTAAATTATCAAAACAGTAAAGAACCCTTTCTGTCGGACTTCAACAGTCCGAATAGATTGAATTTCAAACCAAATTCGCGTTCCAAAATGGGATGCTGACGTCTGTCTAATTTGTAACGCGGATTCTCAATCCAATGTGCCTTATAAAAAATTCGGGTCCAGTTTTCAGGTTTTCAGATTCCCTTCAATTTCATGTGATCCAATATTAATGCTCCATGTGTCCTCCTTTTGAATTTACAAAACTGGGGGGTAAATTTCTATTTGTTTAATTTCTGGTTGGTGAATTGCGTTAATGCTGGTTGTTGTGTTTAAATACAATCCTGTACAAAAATATGGCTGCGGCCGTCTACAAAAAAAACTTGCAGGAATTTTAAATGCTGAATTAAATTTCTGGATGGCATGCAAGCAACCTCCAAAAAAAATGTTGTTGCTGCATCCGTCCTTCTGCTGCAGCAGTTGAAGTTAAAATTCAACAGCACAGGGTTTAATAAGTGAGGGTGTAAAGGTAACTTTTTGTCGATAGTACTGGATTAAGATCATCTATTCATTTTTGTAGGGTCTTATGGTGTTTGGCTTTTTAGTTTTGGGTTGGGCTTATTGAGTCTAAGATATTTTTTGAGTGAAAAAATTGCTATCAGGTATTAAAAAAATTTGGTTCTTTTGTCAAAATTTATGAGCTTGTTAGGAAATACAAAACTGACAATAGTTGTATCTTAAATTTGTGGAAAATAATTTGAAATGAAACCTTTTTGTTTAGGTTGTTGCAGCAGGTGAAAACCCCATTCAAATTACTAGGGGCATTGACAAGACAATAAAGGCCCTTGTTTCTGAACTCAAAATTTTGTCAAAGGAGGTAAACGCTTGCCTTTTGAGTAGGTTGGTTTTCCTTTTTGCTGATGGTTTGGTGTATCTAATTGAATTAGTTGCCTAAGGTATTTTTGGTTGCAAACTCCTTTTCATTTTTCATACAATATTGGCCTTGTGGAATACATTTGATTGTGTGGTCTTGTTAGATCTACAAAATTTGTAGTTGTTTAGTCTTATGGCCGAGGTGCACTTTTATTATGGAAATAGTTGATGCAATAATGTCATTTAATCCTTACTGCAGGGTAGCATGTTGAGAAGTTTCTTGTGAAACATTTGGTATTCAAAATGACACTTGATCCTATACAGCATCATGCACTTGACTTCAAAATTCATATTCAAAGTGTGCCAGACAATTCTTGCAAAATTTCAAATATTTATGTTGTTTTAAACCATTATCTTTTCATGTATTGGATGCTGAAAATGTGAAAAAGACTTTGGTATGAAACCAAATGGTGAATAATTTCCAGCAAAACAACCACTTCCAAGACATGATTTAGAAGTAGAACAAATGTGCTTATGAAGCACAGAAAGATATCCTTGATGCATTGTCAATGTTTGGCTAGGGTTATTTTTGGAGAAAATAACTCCTTATTCCTAGAATAGTGATCTTCAATACAAGTAAATGCCAGAGAAGAGAGATCATCGTGTGACGCAAAAAAACTGAAATTGGACCCCCAAGGAGAGCTGGTGTGTCTACAATCGCTCTGTCAGCATTTTCCCTTGGTGTACCTCGTTCTTTTCCTCCAGCCTGAGTCTTAATTGACTTCTTCTTTCTTCGGGTTTATTTATCAAATTCGTAGAATTTGATAAATAAATACTATCCACAATGGTTGGAATTTAATTTATATTCCCGACTTTATATTATCTCCAAGCCTTATAACCAATGTTTAACTTTAAACACTTTGTATTTATACTCCACGTTTCTTTTTAAATAAATAACTTGTAATGAACTTTTGGCTCTATATTTCACCACCCAGCCTTACAACAATCACGCTCCAGACTTATGCTAATTATCCACCAATCGTTTAATTAAAAAATTTCATTATACTCCGGCCCCACCTATATATATCAATAACCAATCAAACACTCGTATCGTACCTGGCTATCCTCCGCACACCTTAGTTAACCTCCGGGCAAGTTCAACGTGCGACCACCATCCGATGGCCCTTCTCCAAATCAACGACTCTTGGCAATTTCGCTCGGCTTCCAACGTCGGGCTTTAACGTGCGATGGCGCAGGTTAAATGGTGGTTTTTCGGGCGTCACTTCGCCACGTGTCACATTCCCTATGGAATCACTCGCGAATAGGAAATATCGCCTACTCCGCAAAAGCGGTGCGATATGGGCAACCCGCTTTTGTGATTCTGCTCGTGGTTTTGGTAGAGGGCTTGACCACGGGTGCAAGTCTGGTTCCGCTATCCTTTTGTTTGTTAACTCATGTCAAATCCTCGGGTCAGGTTCCGAAAGCACAACAATTTTGTCTCTTTATTAAGCGGGATTTTTATATTTGAACAGTTTTCACGACCCCGGTTCTCTACACAGACCTCGCCTTGGATATTTTTACATAAAAATGATTGTTCTCAATAATAATTTATATAACTTTTCCACATGTTTAGTGTGGTATTCCCATGATTTATTATAAATATGTGTATTATCAAAGAAAACCAACACAAATTTTATAATATGGGATCAAACAAAATTGTTCTTGAGTCGAGCCCGCCGGACTTCAAACGGCGATAAACCATAATTCAAACCAAATTCGCGTTCCAAAATAGCCTGCTGACGTCGGCCAATTTTGTGACTCGAATTTCTTATCAAATTCGCCCTAATATTTTACGGGTCCGGATTTCCACTGCGCGAGCGGCCCAAACAAAGATCCGCTCCAATCAATTTCTGCCACGTGTCCTCAATAAAACTTGCCCTGCTCCCGGCTGCGGGTGCATTCGATGGCGTTTAAGGTGATGGGACATGGATATGGTGATTTCATATCAATCGCATTAACATTTAACGCTGTTCAATTAAATTTTCACATCAAATCTGCATTAATTAATTTTTAACACTGTTCAAGATCGGACCTCCACTCCTCTTAGCGATTCCGCACGCTCCAATTTGATCCGGCCTTCGGCTCTCATTATTAATGATCAGAGATTAATTATGACGGGCGTCCTTTGATTGCATTGCAGACGGGTCGACAAAATGGTGTTTAGCCATGGTTTTTCAGACAAGCCGGTTGCTGGATTACACTGCCTGCTAACTGTGACGATAAGGAGAAGTGGCCAGCTGAACTTCTGCCTAGACGTTGCTGCATATTTGCATTTCTCTCGGTTCTGTCTCTGTCTGTCTTCCTCTGTTAATTGCAATTCTGCTTCTTTGTCTCCTCTTGTGCCCATTGCGCCTGAGATTGCACCCATGCCTCGCGTGCGTCATAGGATGCGTTGCCGCAGGGGGAGCACTAGACGTCAACCCCGACGCACTCCCTCCAGCCCCTCAACAAAGTCGACTTCCGGCCAGTCCAGTGATTATTACTTAGGTCGATATCCAAATACTAGGAGTGGGCGGGGTCGGCTTGTAGCATCTGGCCACCGTATGGATTCCCCTGCTCCTGGCTTCCCCATCGTTAGTTCACCTTCTCCCACGACGCGCACTGCGCAATTTTCCTTTAATTGCTCTCTCAACCGCCCAAGAATCACGGCTTTA